>JASANB010003449.1:0-103107 GCA_030248155.1 Sabatieria punctata
ATATGGTATCAGTACTCATATATGGAAACGGTACCATATATGGTACCGGTACACCTTCAAGTGGTACCATATATGGTACCACTTCCTTATATGGTACTGGTACCATATATGGTACCGGTACCATATATGGAAACGGTACCATATATGGAACCGGTACCATATATGGAAACGGTACCATATATGGAAACGGTACCATATATGGAAACGGTACCATATATGGTACCCTTTCGATCGAGGCCTCAGGTGGTACCATATGGTACCCTTTCGATCGAGGCCTCAGGCATACATGTAACAGGGGGGTCTGGGGGGTCTGCCCCCCACCCGACTTAGGCCAGACCCCCCGGATAGCGACCCCCCCAAGACCGAGACGATTTTTCCGACCCCCCTCCGATTTTTCTGGCAAGCAATTTTTGAGCAAATTTTTGCGATTTTTTGCAATTTCAGACACAAAAATCAGGCCCTCCCATGACAGGAAATAAATTTATGAGTTTTCGTGCTGGAACCCTAACCGGGAAGACTTGTTATCGGTAAGAAGTGCGCCAAATTCAAATCAGTCAAGTACTGGCACCTTCTACTGAACCTAAATCGTCTTCAGCCTCCAGGCAACCTCTGCCATTTGCTCCTTTCCAGATCGTACCAGAACCACTTCGATCATCCAGCCTGCCACTCACGATTCGCATCTCATCCATCTTCGCCAAAGTACTATCCCGAGAATCGGCCGATTCAGAGTGGAAGAAGGTGAAGCTGCTGAGTTTCCTTCATCTTACCATTGTTTAAGTCTTCTAGCTTCCATACTGCTTCGATATGCTCTCTCCTTCCAGACACACCACTTCCATCCGCTTCAAATCGCCCCGCCGAAGTACTGTCCCGAGAATCGGCCGATTTGGAGTGGAAGAGGGTGAAACTGCTGATTTTCCTTCATCGTACCATTGTTTTAAGTCTTGTAGCTTCTGTACTCTCATATCCGGACTTTTCTTTAAGATACTTTTAATTTAACTATAAAAACGCCTATGTTAGAAAGCAGTGTTACAAAGTTATAAAATTTGCATCAGATATGCTTACTGCAGCATCCTATCCAGTCGGGACCATCATATTCGGACTTAGCTAAACGAGAGCTTTTGATTGAGTACCTACATGCCTATGTTACGACGCAGCGTTAAAAAGTTAGAAAATTTGCATATTTTCAATTTGCATATTTTTGCAATTTTTGCATATTTTAACGCTGCGTCGTAACATAGGCATGTAGGTACTCAATCAAAAGCTCTCGTTTAGTTAAGTCTGAATATGATGGTCCCGACTGGATAGGATGCTGCAGTAAGCATATCTGATGCAAATTTTATAACTTTGTAACACTGCTTCCTAACATAGGCGTTTTTATAGTTAAATTAAAAGTATCTTAAAGAAAAGTCCGGATATGAGAGTACAGAAGCTACAAGACTTAAAACAATGGTAAGATGAAGGAAAATCCGCAGCTTCACCTTCTTCCACTCCGAATCGGCCGATTCTCGGGATAGTACTTCGGCGAAGATGGATGAGATGCGAATCGTGAGTGGCGGGCTGGATGATCGAAGTGGTTCTGGTACGATCTGGAAGGGAGCAAATGGCAGAGGTGGCCTGGGGCTGAAGACGATTTAGGTTCAGTAGAAGGTGCCAGTACTTGAGTGATTTGAATTTGGCGCACTTCTTACCGATGACAAGTCTTCCCGGTTAGGGTCCCAGCACGAAAACTCATAAATTTATTTCCTGTCATGGGAGGGCCTGATTACTAAAATCGCCGGTAAAACAGCACTTTTTAGCTGTATTTCAGCCCAAATTAGCGATTTTTGGCCCAAATACCGTTTTGGTACCGTTTCCATATATGGTACCACCTGAGGCCTCGATCGAAAGGGCACCATATATGGTACCGGTACCATATATGGTACCGTTTCCATATATGGTACCGTTTCCATATATGGTACCGGTACCATATATGGTACCACCTGAGGCCTCGATCGAAAGGGTACCATATATGGTACCACCTGAGGCCTCGAGCGAAAGGGTACCATATATGGTACCACCTGAGGCCTCGATCGAAAGGGTACCATATATGGTACCGGTACCATATATGGTACCCCTTATGATTTGATCGAAGGGGTACCATATATGGTACCTGTTACCATATATGGTACCGGTTCCATATATGGTGCCGTTTCCATATATGGTACCGGTACCATATATGGTACCCCCTGAGGCCTCGATCGAAGGGGTACCATATATGGTACCGGTACCATATATGGTACCAGTACCATATAAGGAAGTGGTACCATATATGGTACCACTTGAAGGTGTACCGGTACCATATATGGTACCGTTTCCATATATGAGTACTGATACCATATATGTTGTTATTTCCCTGACTGTTATATGGTGTCGGTACCATAAACGGCGTTAAGTGCCTGACTGGATTATAGAAGCAGAAAGTTTCAGGAAAACCACAAGAAAGCGATCCCGAAGGACACCTGGAATCTGTTGCTTGATTTCAGCAGCACAATACGTGATGACTTCTCTGATTATGACGAGCAGGGTATCTAATTAATTATACTTGACTGACAGGTCCGCCCAACCAATCCACTCTCGAATAGGGATGCAACCGAATAATTCGGTTACTAGTGCTATTTCCAATTCTGTGCATTTCAAACCAAATATTGTAAAACGGTTAAAATTGCACTGTTTTGCTTAAATTTGTGCAGAAATCACCGAGATATTTCTTCTGTTCATTTACTATGCTAAAATTTTGGCAAACAACGACTATTCATACGAAAAGTTGACGAACTTCAAGGTTTGACTTAATAAACAAGAACATTTCGGCCTTTTCAGTTCCCAGTAGACTACGTTGTCAGATTTCCACTTCTTTACCTAAGCGTTTGTTTTATCTACCAATTATGTATGAAATCCCACCTATCATTTCAAACCGTTCATCCAATGTAAGTTGTATGTATTCCAGGTTTGGTGGTTCCAGTAGTAGTACTGGATGCTCCCTTCCTCCAACTTTCTGTATATGTCTTTGTGCTGTGACGTCACATGATTAATCAGCGCACTGGTGGCCTGACTAGCGTCTCTTGAAATTGTTTGCTTGCAAATCTTGCACTCGTGCTTGTTGTCAAGAACGACCAAATAAGGCTTGTTTTAGTTTTAGGCATGGATAAATCTATAGCATTCAAACAATACAGCTTTTTTAGCATCACAACGTTTAGCTAAAAAACAAGAAATATTAGTTAGACAGTACATTTTTGCAATTGCGCCTGCAAGTCATCAATATTCGGTGCCGAAAATCCGCTTCGGTATTTTTGTATTCGGTTCCATGCTTATTCTCGAGCCTATATTAGGCATGAGTTGGGTAGAGTACAGATATGGGGAAAGGGGCTGACCGTCTTAGAGCGCCCCTATCCCCTTCAGGAATTTTTTGTATGAATTTTGTACAGAAAATTAAGATAATAGTATGTCTACGTGAATTGTAAATGAGCTCAGAATAGCATATTTTAACCGAAAATGTGCCAAAAACCTTGATTTCAGCAAAAGATCGGACTTTTTTGGCTTACCGTCTTAGTATTTGAAAATTTACCTCCCCCTCAATCAACCGTGCATGTAACAGGGGGTCTGCCCCCCCCCACCGTACTTAGGCCAGACCCCCCGCGGATGGGGACACCCCCCTCCGATTTTTCTGGCAAGTAAATTTTTGAGCAATTTTTGCAATTTTTTACAAGTTGAGAGTGTGAAAGAGCGTAAAAAGGGCTAAATTTGGCTCGTTTAAACCCAACCGATTATTTTTTACCGAAGAAAAGCGGGCCCGGCCGATTGACATAGGTGCTAATTGTGTAGGTTCTACTGTATGTAAATTTCTGTCTCGTATTTCAGGAGCCTGGCCAGTGCTATTAGACGACTTTGTGGAGTGGGCGCGTGTCAATCGCTTTGTAGCTGCCAACAACAATGCAATGGAACACTGATCTGTCTGTCTGACTGGCTACTGCTGCAATTTGGAATGGTCCGCTGCTGTTGTCTGTTGGCTGGTTGCCAAAATGGGACTGCTGAACGAAATTCTTCTAAAAAAGTCAATTATTGATTACTGTCAGCTGCTCTCCACACTGTGATTTTATTTGTTCTTCGGTTCTTTTTTTTGTTTTTTTTGTGTGTGTTCGCTGTTCGGTTGACACTTGTTCGTGTAGCGCGTCGATTAGTAAAGGCCGATTTATATTTTTGCCAACCTATTAATACCAGACCGTTGGCACTACTCCGTCAGTCTGTCCAAGTCTAAATTGAGTTAAGAGTATAAATCGGCCTTAGCTAATCGACGCCACGCCACGCCTGCCCCGTGAGTGATTGCATAAGATAATGAATGATAATTGGGTGCAACTGTTTAGAAGGCTGTCAGTCTTCGAAAAAGAAAAAATGTCGATGATAATTTGACTTCTGTTCGCGATATGCCAGCGCATTTGACAGCTTTTTAGCCAGCTCACTTTGCTACTTGGTGTATCGAGTGAAATAGAAGAGCCATCTGTCTTGCAATAGGTGTACAGTACTTATGTAGTCGGTCATTGTACAGCCTTGGACATCTGTAGCGTAAATTGGCTTTTGTCTTACTCTCTTCTACATAAGGCGGATTTACAGTTCTGCCACCCAGGTGGCACTTTCCAAAATCGCTACCAGCCACTCATTTTAGGCTTTGACTGACTGGCGAGTTTTAAGTTTTTTCCCGGTAAAGTAAAGTCTAAATCGAATGGTTGGAAACGATTTGGAAAGTGCCACCTGGGTGGCAGAACTGTAAATCCGCCTTTAACGCTGTGCATGATACAGTCTCGCTCTCAAACAGCGTGACCAACAGCCAGAATTGGGCAAATTGGCCAACATACCGACTGGCGCGCGGGGTCACCAACTCGCCCAACAATAGGGTCGCGCTTATAATGGGCTAGGCTAACAAGACCAGATACCGGCCAACTCATCAACACTAGTTACACACCGGCCGGGATCCCACAAACAGCGCCAACAAAGGCATGCAAAGGATGTCTGGCTATTGTCCAAATTCTGGTCCAATTCGGTACCGTAAGGTACAAACTGGCTGAGAGAGAAATCGCTAATTGTAGCTTAAAATTCGCGTGGAAGCTCTTTAGTAACCGAATTTGCCGTTTCCGCTGCTGATATTTAAGGCAAATTCGGGTTGCTAGAAGCGCTTTTTGTCGTTTTTAGCTTCTAAAAACGTTATTTGGCTACTTAAAATAACAGCTTTTAGCCCTATTACAGTCAGGCACTTACGCCGTTTAGTACCGACACCATATATGGTACCGGTACGTAGGCTAGTGACACCATATATAGTACCCCCACATTCGGTCACTGTGGTGCATGGTACCGGCACCATATATGGTACCCATACCTTCGCATTGGTACCGGTACTATATATATGGTGCCACTCTGTTCAGATTTCGTACCAAATATGGTAGTTGTACTATATAATATACAGGGTGTGCCAAAAAAAAACAACCCAGCAGATCTTTCGCTGTAGCAACCGCAAATCTCAACCGATTTGAATAAATCCTTTTTTAAATAAAAGATAAATAAATTCTTAAAAGATTGCTGAAATTTTCATTAATGTACTCTGCTTAGTTCCTGAGATATTGGCTCTCAAAGTCAAAACAGTGATTTTGGCAGTGAACATGAGCGATTTTCTATTATTCCACTGCACTTCGTAATAAATCGGATTCCTGCTACTGCTAAGGGCTCTTGGAGGCTTTACAGGTGACACAGAAACTCGGTTTACTTCAACACTAATGTATCATTAGCCCCAGCAGTAGGAATCTGCTTTATTATGAAATGCAACGGAATCGCTCTTGTTCTTTGCCAAAATCTGTTTCGACTTCGCAGGCAAAAATCTCAAGAACTAAACTGTGAATCTCAATAAAAATTGCACCAATCTTTGAAGAATTTATCAGTCTTTCATTCAAAAAAGGGTTCATTCAAATCGGTTCAGATTCATGGTTGCAAAAGTAAAAAATCTGCTGGGTTGTTCTTTATCACTCTTGTTCATTGCCAAAATCTCTGTTTTGACTTTGAGGACAAATATCTGAGGAACTAAGCAGGCTATCTTAATAAACGGTACATCAGTCTTTCGAGAATTTATTTATCTTTCATTTAAAAAAGGATTCATTCAAATCGGTTGAGATTTGCGGTTGCTACAGCAAAAACTCTGCTGGGTTGTTTTTTTTTTGGCACACCCTGTATATACTGTATGGCACCCATGGCCATGGGTAGGGGTACCATATATGGTGACGGTACCATATGGTACCACCGCAGTCGCCGAACGTGGGGGTAGCCTACGTATATGGTGTCGGTACCATAAACGGCGTTAAGTGTCTGACTGTCTTATTTAATAAAACGAGAGGCGTTTTCGAAGTATCGGACTGACCAAATCACCTGGGCGAACAGTTGTACATACCTAAGCCGGTTAAAAAAGCCAGAGGTACAGTACTATGTACTCTATAGCCGGTGAATTAGCTGTATGCGCTGTTGAAAGTTAAGCAAATGTCGCTCACGACAACTCATACAAATGGCTGTACTGTCTAGACTTTTCGGACAAACCACCAAATCCGATCAGGCTGTCGGCTTCACAGATACCAACAGAGAACTTTGTGAATTGCATCTGGATCTAGAGTTTCTGGGCAACTATCCTCTTGCAACCGAGCAATGGTCACTTTTGTATGGTCGCTCAACTTTTAACACCATAACGTACAGGTGTTATCAGAATTTTTAATTTCAAAATCTTAGCCAAATCTTTCATTTCAACCACTTGCGATTTAAGAACGTTGCCATCACTCAAAGACTAGCCTAATCGCGCACTAGCCAATTACTACTTCTCTAGCACCAATGTTGGAAATTTCAGTCTGCGGTAGAATTGCCCGTTTTCAGGCATTCCGTGATGAAACAAGCTGAAATTTGAAACAGTAAAATGCAAAGTATGCCCATGTATCATACCCAAAAATCAGCTGATTCGGTCCAGAAACAAAACAGTTCTGAGCTTGTGAAACCCCACGGGATGTGTCAATCACCCTGAATGTACATAACTAGTGGTTGAATTAACTGACTTGGCTAAAGTTTTTTCAGTGAAGATTTTGAAGATGCGTGCATGTTGTACTGTATTAGGTACTAAAATTTCAGCACAATTGATTGACGATCACAAAAGTTAGATAGCAAGACATTTAGGCGATAGATATATGGCCCACCCTGTGCTTCTGTATGTGAACTGCCACTTTTACTACAGGGTGTGCCAAAAAATAACAACCCAGCAGATTTTTCGCTGTAGCAACCGCAAATCTCAACCGATTTGAATGAATCCTTTTTTAAATGAAAGATAAATAAATCCTTAAAAGACTGCTGTGTGCGTGTGTCACGGCGGCCCCGGCACCGGTGGAAGCGGTGTGTTTGTAGGTTCGAAACCTGTCGAGGCGATGGGAAGTAGTCGACACAAAGCCCAACCCAGGCCATCGAAAGTCAGCAATGGCAAGTAGATAAATGGGAACCAAACCTTAGCTGTCTTGCACACACCGACAGCAAAAGGGAGGGTTGTTGTTAAGGAGGCTGCCGGACCTTGTGTCTCTTCCTGCTCTATAGCAGCTGGCTACTCCTAGTCCGAAAGGACAAAAACTTACAACAACAACAACAACAATAGCTATCTTAATAAACGGTGCATCAATCTTTCAAGAATTTATTTATCTTTCATTTAAAAAAGGATTCATTCAAATCGATTGAGATTTGCGGTTGCTACAGCAAAAACTCTGCTGGGTTGTTTTTTGGCACACCCTGTATTTACGCCGTAGTGCTGCTTGCGCTTTTGGCCTTTGATCTGTACAAAGAAATTGACTTGCTAAATATCCATCTGCTCAGTACATATTGTTGTATACCATTATTTTTGTCTCACTTCTGTGACAGTATTCAGAACAGTATGGTGTGGTACGCTTCTCGGGATATTTTTCCGAAAAAACCTCTGCCTGTTTTTTTTTTCAGTTTTTTCGTAAATCGGGGAAAAACTCCAGCCCAAGTTCTGAGTATCCTGAGTTTTATTATTCCTAACGCTTTCTAGCGCCTTCCTCAGTCCTTTCAGACCGGAAATACACGTGTTACATAGATATAACTCACGAAACAGGCATGCAACAGTGCCTGACAGGCTCCGTCAATAAACGCTATATACAAATTTTCTTACAGCAGTTTGCATTTTTTGCTTTAACACAGGTCGCTTATTTTTTGAATGGATTAATAGTATTACTTTATCTAGTTTAAAATATCTAATTTGCACCAGACTGGTTCAGGATAAGTCAAAAGCCATGTTCTATCATTTGATAGTGTCTTCTGTTCTGCTACTAAATCTGGCAGCAGCTGGTGTAGGTGAGTGAAAAGAGGTGTAATCGTGAGATATCTGGAGTGGTGTTGTATTTGAGAGCGGACGGGCGATGGAAGTTGCTTTGACCAGTGCCTCAAAAATGCTGATTGTCGTGAAGGTTGTTATTGCTATATCGATATCCTCAGCGCCAATATCTGCCGGAAGAAGCCGAAAAAATATAGAAACGTCAACTCTAAATACAAATTTCTGTTTTGGGCTTAAGAATTTTTGTTTCGCTCCTTAATGTGAAACAATCATAATAATAAAGTTCAATGAACCTGAAATGCTGTTGGACGTTTTATAGAGTAAATTTCTGTATCACTTGCCTTTGGTTTGACTTATAACGTGTGATTTCTGACGTGCCAAAACCGGTCGAAATAAAATGCAAAGACGCAACGATTCCTTTACACTGCAGTGGTTGCAGAAAGATGACCGTTTTTTACTTTCTCCTCGCTTTTTCTTCCTTATTTCTTCTGTGCCAAGGTGGGTAAGTGATTTACTACTAGCAAGAAATAGTTATCTGATTTTATTGGAATGAATGGAATCAATTAAAAACTTTGGACTTTGTGTTGAACTGCATTTGCAGAGCTTTAGAGACAACTATATAGAGAAAATTATACCAAGTTATATTCAGCTTTTACGTAAAGTTGTAGGAAATTGGGACTTTATCATATTTAGCATTAGGCTAGACTGGTTTTAGTGATGTAAAAAATTAATTAGACTGTAATTGAAATGCGCATAATTGAAAATTCAAGAAATTTGCACTTAATGCAACTTTCCATTTTAGCGCTATTGCTATTTCTATAGAGATTGAAAATAACAAATTCACATATTCATCAATTTCATAGGATTCGGTCAAGCCTCATTTCCTCCAGCCGATTCAGCGCGACAAAAGCGTCAAACAGCAATTGCCGACCCCTGCAAAGATGTGGCAGTGGTACCCTTCCAAGCTAATGGGGGGCTTTGGTGGGGGAGTCCTGTGGGGTTCAACGTTTATGCCAACGCCTGGAACCCCGAGAAACAGGCGCCGTTGGGTTTAAACTTCGGAAGCAACTTTGGACAAAACACAGGAGGTGGCTTTAACATTGGGGGCTGGCCACAAGTGGTTGACCTAAGCAAGTACTGTACGGAAAAACGAAGACAGTACGCGTTACAGTTGGCTAGAGGACGGAATAAGCCAGAGGCTACTAATAATGGCTTCGCCTGGGCGTCTAGACCACCGACCCAAACGCCGGAGCCGTGGTTCCCGAACCCTACCGACACGAGAAATCAGGCACTGGATCGGAACCCTTGGTATTTGCCGAATAATAGAGCTTTGAGTAGAGGAAGACAGGGAAACAACAACTACTGGAGGTGGTTGACAGGAAAGTGATTTTTTGTTTTGGAGACTTATGAGAAACAACGATATAGTGGTGCCTACGGATGTATCGCACTGTGCATACAATGTACATTAATGTAAATTAAAAGTTGGTTAGTTAACTTGCCTCACCCAGAATAAATCCGTAGTTTTCATGCATTTGTGGATTATAATGAAACAAAAAATCATCCAAAATCAGGGGGCTGCTAAGGACTGGTCTAAAAGAACGTGCATGTCTAGTTGCACTTACAGTAGATATGCGGGTGGCCCTGACGCCACCTGGGTCGGTTTTTGCGAGAGGAGTGCCGAAGAATTCCGTGGTCTGGGGACCGGCCATGCGCACAGACTCCCTTTAGCTTCCCAGCGGACGGTGGTACTCATTTATCTACTGAACTTGTCATCACTGGCTTTCGGTGACCAGGGTTGGGCTTTGCTAAAGTCCAATTTCAGTCACACTGGTTTCGTACCCACTACAACCGCTGGAATGCAGGGACCGCCGTGACTCAAGGCAGCTAGATATCCACTTAGCCAACTTAGCGACCGGCGTTATATGTAGATTGGTTAAACTGCAAAATTGGGGAAATCCGATGAAGCATTCGAGAGAAATGTATGTTCAAATTTGACAATCGTGTCAGTTCATTTCGGAAGAGCAAAACTCCAGGCTACAGAAAGCTAGCAGGCTAGGACTTGGCCAAAACAAACAACAAAGAATAATAATCGCAGCGTAGATAATTTCACTCGGTTAAAAATTGACGGATTGGCGGCCATTTGAATTTGTTCGGAAAACTCGAAAAAAGGCCAGGCGGTATTTTTTCTGGCCAAAATTGTATATCTGATCCGAACTGTCTAAAAGAACTGTCCAATCAAAATAAGGACTGTAGGAATAGGAATACACGTACAGTATCTGTTAAACAAGCACACCCACAATAGAATTGAAGCCCTACAAAACTGTCACTCGCCGGCAAAGTTGGTGTAGTGGTTTAGGCCGCAACGTTACTGTGCGCGACGTCGTGCTTTCATCCTCTCGGCGCGGCAAGTTTCTTGCCGCAAAGAGTTGGTGGTCGGCACAAAGCCCCACCCAGACCACCGAAAGCTGGTTAGAGCGAGTAGGTAAATGGGAACCGACTGGATCTGCCTAAGCACCAAAAGCCGCTCCCCAAAGCATGCTTGTGTTGGAGGAAAAGAAGATCAACGACGTCAAGAGCTGTCTGAGAGACCAACAATAAGGCCTATAGCGGTTTAGCGGTTACCGCCGGCCGGGCGGCCGTTGGGAGCTGACAGCACCATGGCGTCACCACGCCAAGCACTCTCTTAGTGACTGGCACCCAACAGCATGGCTAGGAGTGGCCTGGAAGTGAAAGAAGGGCACAGTAATCGAGATGACGAAATCAGCGGTCGCGAAATGGACCTTGCAGGTCTGATCGTAATCGTACGCCCCCGCCACATCGGATCGGATCGGAATTGTCACTCACACCACTCCCCTAATTGCTTGCCACCTAATCCATAGAAAGTCCTCCCACCCATTAAACCCCTAACCGGGGGGCGTCCCCACCACCGAGCCGATCCGTCAGCCGTTAGCCAAGCCAGCCCGGCACATGTTGCACAGCTGCCTAGCTGTGTAGTAAAGTTGGCCGGAGGTTTTTGCCGAGGAGCCCCGATGCCGGTGCAGCAAATGAGAAACAGGCGGGCCTGGGCTAGTTGGTTATTGTGACTGGTGGCGTTATCGGCGCGGCCCGACCCACCGTTAAAACTCGGCCCTTCCTGGCTAAGAGAGAGAGCTAGAGCTCGGCGCTGTTTGCACATATAAACAAGCCTCTCGTCTGACTGTCTGCGGTCGTATTGGCGACTTTTTGCCCTCGCTAATCGTACAGAGACTTGATTTCGAAGCGTTACGGTAGTGGGCGGCCCGAAAATGCGCCTCCTTTTGGCGCTATTGGCGCTGTGGTTTGGAACCGTCCGGGTCGACGCGGCTGCTTGCAAGGGATGTGTGCCGCCGTGTATTTGTCCCGGACAGAAGGGGGAACAGGTAGCCTATTTCTTTATTTTACTGGCAATCTACGTGCTAACGCGCTTTAAAAACGGCTGACTGGCTAAACGTTCCCAGCCATTGTTTTGCTTTTCTAAATAAATGGCAACTTTTAAGAGCCAGGAAGGTGTAGGTGGTTTGGCTTTTGGAAGCCGGGACTGGTCTAGGCAAGTAGCAAACAAACAAAGGGATGCGCTTTGAGAGGAGAGTCTGGTTTCCAACGATAAGTCATCTGTTTGATGAGAACAAATGTAAAGCTACTTTTTTTGTAAATTATTGCTAATCAAAAGAATTTATGTCCATGCATGTAAAATGTCATTCGCCAAAGAGGGAGCGATAAGCACTAAAATCTCTGAAATTAGTTGTTGTTGTAAAGAAACGGTAATTAGGGACTCAAACACAGCTTGAAAACGCTGTTTCAAGGCAATTTTAGCAATTTTCGAGCCGGAATCGTAAAAAATGGCAAACAAATGCCCCCGAGAAAAATCGGAATGAGATAGATGGTAGGTGGGCGGTGGAAAAATCGCCTTGGGGCGGACTCCGGGTGGTGTGTGGGTATGCTTATACCACAAACTTTTCATTTTTATTTATAACGTTCTTATTGCTATTCGAAATCTGAAGTGCTTACATACGTTTAATATATACCGTAAAACTTCTAAGAATAGCGCTACGCTATTATACAGGGTATTTTTGTCTTAAACACAGGCAATCTTTATATCAGTTTTAGTCCATACATGTAACAGGGGGGTCTGGGGGGTCTGCCCCCACCCGACTTAGGCCAGACCCCCCCAGATGGCCCCCCGAGACGATTTCACCGACCCCCCTCCGATTTTTCTGGCAAGTAAATTCTCAAGCAAATTTTTGCAATTTTTTACAATTTCACACACAAAAATTGCCAAAATCGCCTGCAAAACAGCACTTTTTAGCTGTATTTCAGCCCAAATTAGCGATTTTTGGCAATTTTTAGCCAAAAAACTGCGATTTTTTTCGATTTTTGAGCGCTTTTTAGTGCCCACCCCCTCCCCCAAAATTTTGGCTCAGACCCCCCCGGCCGGCGCCAGACCCCCCAACCCCCCTCGCCCCATCGGCGGATGACCTGTTACATGTATGTTTTAGTCTGACTATTTTTTATAATGTTTGCAAACTTAATCAAAGAAAATTGTCTCAAAGGGACAGTATTCTACATTGGAAACACAAACAAAGCGTTGATAGTAGTGCGCGTGGGAGCGCTATTATTAGAAGGGCGCTACTATTAGAGCGTGGGAGTTTATATTTTCGGACTGTCCGGAAAGGGCGCTACTATTGCAGCCTGCGCTTATATTAGAAGTTTTACGGGAGCTTGAAATATTATTGAAAGATTACCATTTGAAACAGCAGTGACAGGCTAAACCCAAATGCTATTAAGGTTAAAATTACATTTGTAATAGACCTAATCTCGCAATGGTTACCTAGGGTTTGCACGATTAGTGTCAGTAATCTGTAAACCATTCGGCGTTGCTATACTAAACATTTCCCGCCTATACGTGCGTATGCCTTTGCAGCATACACTCTCTAACTGCTCAAAAAACCAGCGATTTCTTTCGGCCGGCCAAGATCTAGCTGAAAAACAGCGACAGACGCGTACATTAAGCATAAGCGCCAAATAAACTAGTTATCTGGCCTTTTACTAGCGCCAATTTCAAATCTTTTAGGGGCAAGCCGGATTCCTGGGCCTGCGCGGACATCCAGGCGACCCAGGAGAGCCAGGATTTGAAGGCGCCCCGGGCAGACAGGGAATTCCCGGCGAACAGGGCGAATTCGGAGATGAAGGTTCGAAAGGATTCCGAGTAAAAAGCCTCCTCCCTTCAGTTATTATTTATTAATGATTTCACCGCAAAATTCTATAGGGCGCCACTGGCGAACCGGGAATGCGCGGCGTTCCGGGAGTGGACGGACTGCCCGGAAAGCCGGGTCCACAGGGCTTGTCCGGAATTCCAGGATGCAACGGAACTGATGTGAGCTTGGAAATTGGAAGCAAATGCGCTCAAAATAGGATTTTTTAGGGTTTGCCCGGCCCGCAAGGCTTACCGGGACTTCCTGGTCCGCAAGGACCACCCGGCAATGCCGGAAGAACTGGAGCTAGAGGTGTGTTGATGTTTCTTTCATTATAAGTTTCCGAAAGTCACTTACAACTGCTATTTATGGCTAACTTAGAGTAAAAAATAATACACATTTAACCTACGTAGTATACGTATCAGGACTTTTGGGTCGTTTTTTCATTGGGTTTTATCTTTTTTTTCCGAAAAACAAAGGTTTTTGACCTAAGAGCTCGGAGAAAACTAAAATGCGGAAAAAATCAAGCAAGTAGTTAAAGGAAATATGCACGAGAAAGTTGGATAAATGCGCTTCAAATGCTTTGAATTTACGTTGATATAAGGTGTCCAACCATTTCGTTGGCAAAACTAACCGTTGGTTTTGCCAAAATACACCAGTATCATTTTATGATTGTATTTTTGGTGTTTTAAAAGAAAATTACTATTCTAAAACATGAAATTAGTGCACTTGCTAATAAAGCTCCAGCAATTTCGTTGAAATCTGCAGTGCTAATCTATTCTCAGGTCTCCCTGGTGAAGGCGGAATCAATTCAGTTGGCATCAAAGGAACATCAGGAGATCGTGGAAGATCGGGCGTTCCGGTATAATCAGCTTCCCTGACATCATCAGAAAAGTTTTATTCAATCAAATTTCAGGGTGGCTCAGGACAACCTGGCAGACAAGGACCGAAAGGAATCCGTGGAGACCCCGGAGAACCTGTTAGCCGCTTATTTAATAGAAACTGGTGCTAAAGTGACAACGGTTTTCAGGGTCCAATTGGTCACCGAGGACCAATAGGGCCCAAGGGTCGAATGGGTGCCCGAACCCCAGGCACCAAAGGCGAAAAAGGAGCGGAGGGAAATCGTGGCAAAACTGGCCCTCCTGGGAAATACAGCGAAGCCAGCAAAAAAGAAACTATTATTAGGCCAGGACCACCGGGCAATCGAGGCATGAAGGTATGACAAGGAAGCCGGGAACAAGTGTATCTTTTGATACAAATTATGCAATGTTACAGGGTGAGAAAGGCAGCGATGGTCCAACAGGCATGCCTGGACTGAAAGGAACCGACGGTGCTCCGGGATATCCTGGAGTCAAGGGGGAGCAAGGTGAACTAGGCGGACCAGGCAAACGAGTCAGTTCAATTCCATCTACTTGCAATTTCACTTTTCCTGTTTAGGGGAAACGCGGCAAGGATGGTCCTCGTGGACATCCAGGTACCAAAGGTGAAAAAGGAACCCCTGGCTTGCCAGGCAGAGCAGGAACAGATGGAACAAAAGTCAGTTTCTTGATCAATCAATTTTTCTGTTGGATCACAGTTTTGTTCAGGGTCTTCCTGGAGATGCAGGTCTAAAGGGCAGAGGTGGTCCAGAAGGTTTGCCAGGCCCAAAAGGAGAAAAAGGCATTGGTCGTGGTGCTCCTGGCCCCAGAGGTCCACAGGGCATAGATGGTCGCCCAGGATTTAAGGGTCTTCCAGGTGAACCTTGCTCTTCAAAAGACCTGCTGTATAATACAGTATATAGGCAAAAAATGTCCACCTCCTTTTTCGAACTTTACTCAAACCATTCGTTCTCGTCAATTCTTTATCGCTGAAATTTTCAGAATTTATTACCTTGACAACTGGTTACATATTGTGCAAGTTTGGTGCCAAAATTCTAACCTGTCCTGATTTCATAGCCCAAAAACTAAGAATCAAGGTTGTCCACAGAAATTCTATTTTTTTTGGCAATTCAATGAGTATGGGTCTGAAACTTGTAGGAATGATTGGTATTGTCATTCGGCACAATATATTGACTGGGCAGCCCTCTAGGTCAAACGGCACCAAAATTGGGGAATCTCAAAAACATGATAAAATGAGACTTTTCTTCGTAAAACCAGTAAAATGATGATTTAGAAGATTTTCGATTTTCCAAAAACCACAATGTTGAAGGTTTCTTTAACGTGGAACAGAGTTCAAATATGATTTTCCTTCATTTGTCGAATTTCCTGCTACAATCTATGTTGACTAACAACTGATTCAGTGCTTTGATTGCAAAAAGTGCGGACTTCTTAACTATGGGATTTTCGATGATGTATTTGAAATTCCCCAATTTTAGTGCTCTTTGAGCTACAGGGCTGCCCAGTCAGTATGTTATGCTCAATGGAAGCATCAGTCATTCCTGCAAGTTTCAGTCCCGACCTCTTCGGATTGCCGAAAAAATTTGAATTTCCGTGGACCACTCTAATTCTTAGTTTTCGGGTCATAAAACGAGCTAGAGTAAAAATATCGGCACCAAACTTGCACGACATCTACCTTGTTATCTTGTTAATTAATCCTGAAAATTTGAGCCTAATCGATAAAGAAATGACCGCAGACGAGTCTCTTGAGCAAAGTTCGAAAAAGGAGGTGAAAATTGTTTGGTCCATACTGTATTTTGTTCTGTAATTCAGGCAAGAATGGTCTATCCGGAGGTGTCGGCCAACGAGGCCCACCTGGATTGCCTGGACCTGATGGAACTCCAGGAACTCCTGGTCCTCAAGGCTTCTCAAGGGGTGGAGAACCTGGTGAAGCTGGTGAACCTGGTCTTCGAGGTGCTCCTGGAACACCTGGATATCCTGGACTCCAAGGTCCTAAAGGAGTCGACGGCCCCGATGGTCAAGATATCTATGGACCTGATGGTATAGATCTTTCATAGGTTCATGAGACAAAATCTCCTGAGTTTAGGCGAAGATGGTCAGTCTGGTAGAAATGGCTTTCCTGGAACTCCCGGAGATCAAGGTGACCCTGGACTGCCAGGAGCTAAAGGGTTCCCTGGTAGGGGCGTTCCAAAACAAGGCCCACAAGGACCATTTGGCCGGCAAGGACCTCAAGGAGATAGAGGTTACCTTTTCAGTCATCCATAATTTCAATCATTTTACTATAAATAAAATGCTCATTTAGGTCGTGTTGGAGTTGATGCCAATCCAGGGTCTCCTGGACTTCCTGGACCTACTGGAGATGACTGTGGTCACTGTACTGATGGTGCCCCTGGTTTCAAAGGAGAACCTGGAGATGGAGGTCGTCCTGGCTATCCTGGACCAGCAGGGGGACCAGGAAAACAAGGATATCCTGGAATCAAAGGAAAACCTGGACTTCCTGGAGCCCAAGGAAAAGAAGGACAACTTGTATGGAACTGGAGTGTAAAGAATTCTCAGATTTGTACATTTCATTTAGGGTGGCCCTGGATCCCCAGGCCTGCCTGGATTACCAGGAGAGAAAGGCCAAATTGGTGACATAATTAGACCGGGACCATTTGAAGGCACAGGACCCCCTGGACCAAGAGGAGAACCCGGCATCACAGGTAATAAGAGAAACTGAGAAAGCTGCAAAACCAAAGCCAATCTTCAGGGGCAATGGGTAATCGCGGCGAAACTGGTGGCATCGGATACCCTGGGCCACCTGGTTTACCTGGAGCTGTGGGAATTTTTGGCGAAAAAGGCATTGTTGGGGTGCCAGGAAAACGAGGACGTGATGGCAAAATGGGACATCCTGGGTCGCAAGGAGTGCCTGGCGATTCTTCCACTGGGAGAGACGGAGCTCCTGGACGACCGGTGCAGCAGTAAAGTGATTTTACACAGTGCAAAATGAGTTTTAGGGTGGTCCTGGTGATATGGGAAGTCCCGGATATCCTGGAGGGAAAGGAGATATTGGCCCATATAAGGAAGATTTGTTCCGTGGTCCAGCTGGTCCAAAAGGATTACCTGGATACCCTGGTGCCAAAGGAGAAAGCGGTATTATAGGTTACCAAAGAAAATAGAAGATATATCAAATTTGAATCTTCCAGGAGAGCCTGGATACCCTGGAGCCGTAGGACAAGCTGGATACCCAGGCAATGCTGGTGCTCCTGGACCCCGAGGTGAACCAGGAACTACAATCAGTGGGCCAAAGGGAATCAAGGGATACCCTGGACTGAAGGGAGAATCTGGATATACTGGACGCGATGGATTACCTGGAGAGCCAGGAGTCAATGGTCTACCTGGTCTGGATGGACTACCTGGTGCAAAAGGCCAACCTGGACGTCCAATTGCTGGCCGTGCTGGAATTCCTGGAGCCAATGGAGAACGAGGAGTTGATGGCCTACCTGGCAGTCCTGGCCTCGCTGGTTCTCCAGGAGTAATTGGAATGAAAGGATACCCTGGATTGCCAGGTCAGTTAGGTCATAATGTAAAGGTAGAGATAGAACTGCTAGCTTTACAGGCGAAAATGGATACCCTGGCGTTGCTGGATTGCCTGGAGCAGATGGGCTGAAAGGAGAGAGTGGACAACCTGGATTACCTGGACGTGATGGTCAGCCTGGGGAAGAAGGACCTCGAGGATTGCCTGGCCTTAAGGGAGAAATAGGAAGGGGTGGATCACCTGGATTGCCCGGACCAACAGGACAAGTTGGAGCAGTTGGTGAACCAGGCCCTGATGGTATCCGTGGTGCACCAGGACCGCAAGGTCCACAAGGAGAAGTTGGAGCCTCTGGACTTCCTGGAATTACCGGTCGGCTCTTTTTTACCATGTGGAGTAATGTGCTGAGTAAGGTCCTTGCAGGCGTGTCTGGTGATCGCGGTGCTCCTGGTTTGCCTGGTCTGGATGGAGTTATTGGAGATGGCGGACGGCCTGGTTTACCTGGATTCAAAGGTGAACGTGGTCTTCCTGGCCTGGATGGCGTTACTGGACGAGATGGGAATCCTGGATTGAGGGGCGCTCCTGGTGAAGAAGGACCGCCTGGCGGTGTTGGAGCTAGAGGAGATCCTGGAAGAGATGCCAACGACGGACCACCTGGAGCCACTGGAGAACCTGGAGCCAGCGGTCCAGATGGCTTACCAGGAGAAACAGGAAAACCTGGATTTCCTGGACGCAAAGGAGAAATAGGAGAGAGTATCCGTGGCAGAGACGGATTGAAAGGAATGGCAGGAGCCGATGGTCTGGAGGGCATCCCGGGCACTGCTGGACTAAGAGGACTCCCTGGAATGCCTGGATTACCAGGTAAACAAAGGTATTCTAGTTGTTTTCCCAACTACCAGTCTTTCAATTCTAGGACCAAAGGGCCCAGTTGGTGATGCCGGTCTTCCTGGCAGACCTGGTCCTGATGGTGAAAATGGTGTTCCTGGACTATCTGGTGCAACTGGCGACCAAGGCCAACCAGGATTTGTTGGCGGACGCGGTCCACCAGTCAGTGACCGAAATGCACTTGTTGACTTAGCTGACAGCACTCAGTTTTAGGGTGCAGACGGTGTGATAGGAATGAAAGGCTACCCAGGCTTGCCTGGAGAGGGAGGCGTTGACGGAAGGGATGGGCTACCAGGACTGCTGGGACGCAAAGGCTCCACTGGAGTCCCTGGCCCGGATGGATTGCCTGGAATCCCTGGTCAAAAGGGATTTTATGTAAGCAGACCTGGAGGTTAAATTGGTTCCAGACCCTTGCTTTTTCAGGGTGACCAAGGTCGCACGGGCGCTCCTGGCATTGACGGTGAACGTGGCCTCAACGGTCTTCCTGGAATCCCAGGAGTCAAGGGAGCAAGTGGGGATCGCGGCTACGATGGATCTCCTGGAAGTGATGGAAGACCTGGATCAGCTGGAGTAACCGGAGACCAGGGACCTGCTGGACCTCCTGGCCCAGCCACGCCGGGTAAAACGAACTGATCAAGTATTTCTCTAGTATATCACTCAACTAACTGCCTGTTGTAGCCCCAAAAGGAGACGCCGGAGCACCTGGTTATCCTGGCGCAGATGGAATTCCTGGATTGCCTGGTGCCAGAGGACTCCCAGGTGACCAAGGTGCTAATGGATACCCTGGAGCAAAAGGTAAACATGACTAGTCTTTTTGTTTAGAACAGAGCTGAAAAGATAGAAAGTTTTAGATAAAAAGTGGAGCTTTAGCTTCAGGATGCATTTTGAACGCTTATTGCAAAAATGAAGCGCTCAGGCAAATAAATGTCTCAGTCAGCAAAAATAACTTAGATTTGCGTAGAAGATTGTTAATATATAAAAATATAGCTGTTACTTTTAGGAAAGACGAATTTTCAGATTCGATGTTTCTACTGCTTTTCAAGAACTTCCTTATCGAAAATACAGCATAGATTTAAAAATTCCCTTCGATTTTTCGGAGTTCAGTCAAACGTTTCATTTTTGGTTAGTTCCTTATCGATTTGGGTCACATTTTCATTCAGCAAACATTAACAAGACAACTGGCTACATATTGTGCAAGTTTGGGTAACTCCTGCTGCTTTTATAAGCCGAAAACTAAAAATCAGGGGTCCACGAAAATTCTACTTTTAGGTAATTCAAAGGGTATGACTACGAGACTTGCAGGAACGATTATACGTACATACAATTACATATATTTAAACAATTCTGAATTAATTTAACAGCTTGTACGTACCTTTCAAAAGGCTACTCCAATTTCGCATATTTTTGAAAAGCAGTAAGATTTAGGCAACCCCAATATTAGCTTTTCTGCGTTTCACTCCATAAAACTTGTCACTATATGTATGTATTACTACCTTACCTACACTACTTTTAGGCGGATCGGGCACCCCAGGCTACCCTGGCGCCCTAGGCGAGAAAGGAATCCGCGGTATGGACGGAAAAGATGGTACACAAATATATTTTCACCTACTCTTGCCATTTATACTGCCCATTAATTCAGGTCGCGACGGCAGTCCGGGTGCCCCCGGATACACCGGCGAGGCGGGCTTACCCGGCTTGCGTGGCGCTCCCGGAGACATCGGCTACGCCGGAACGCCCGGTCGTCCGGGCGGACCCGGAATCCCTGGAGCTAGGGTGAGTTTTATTTCTAAAATACTGTATAGACAGATTAAAAGTTGTCCCATAACTTTTTTACATTCACTCAAACGTTTTGTCACTTCTTAATCGATTTAGCTGGAAATTTTAGCAACGCTTACTACAACAACTGGCTATAAAAACTGGCTACTGTGCCATAAAAAAGACAGGCGGACCTTTTTTTTCGAGTTTTCCGAATAATTTCAAATGGCCG
The DNA here is from genome assembly GCA_030248155.1 of Sabatieria punctata. NCBI lineage: Eukaryota > Metazoa > Nematoda > Chromadorea > Araeolaimida > Comesomatidae > Sabatieria > Sabatieria punctata. Next base: position 20,858 of record JASANB010003449.1, read on the forward strand.
CCACTGCGTCAGTTTTGAACCGAATAGAAAGATTTTTGGCACGATTATTATTATTTGTTTGCAGTTTGTTTTGGCCAAGTTCTAGCCTGCTAGCCTTCTGTAGACTGGAGTTATGCCCTTACGAAATGAACTGACACCAGGTTTCAAACGTCAATTTTGAACATACATTTCTCCCGAATCCTTCATTGGATATTCCCTGAATCTTACAGGTTAACCAATCTGTACAAACTTAGCTTTCTAACACAACCGGTTAAAACCCGGCTGTAAACTGTGCGACAGATCCAATGAAGGGTTCGGTAGATATTTATGTTCAAAGTTGACGTCCGAAAATTCGGGTCAGTTAATTTCGGAAGTGCAAAACTCCAGGCTACGGAACACTAGCAGGCTAGGACTCGACCAAGACAAACTGTAATCAACCAATAAGAATGGTGCCAAAAATCTGTTAATTCGGTTGAAAATTGACGGAATGGCGGCCAATTCAAAACTATATATAGTCCACGGAATGCATACATGTAACAGGTCATCCGCCGATGGGGGGAGGGGGGGTTGGGGGGGTCTGGCGCCGGCCGGGGGGGTCTGAGCCAGAATTTTGGGGGAGGGGGTGGGCACTAAAAAACGCTCAAAAATCGAGAAAAATCGCAATTTTTGGCCTAAAAATCGCTAATTTGGGCTGAAATACAGCTAAAAAGTGCTGTTTTGCAGGCGATTTTGGCAATTTTTGTGTGTGAAAGTGTAAAAAATTGCAAAAATTTGCTCGAAAATTTACTTGCCAGAAAAATCGGAGGGGGGGTCGGTGAAATCGTCTCGGGGGGGGGGCGTCCGGGGGGGCTGGCCTAAGTCGGGTGGGGGCAGACCCCCAGACCCCCCTGCTACATGTATGACGGAATGTCTCTAGCTCAAAGAGCACTAAAATTTGAGAATTTCATAAAAATATGACTTTTCTAAGATTACTGTAGCTGTAGCTCTGTGCCACTACTGGCTATTGTAGCCATCTATAGCTATGGGGCAACAACCAGCCCCGTAGTACATGTACGAAACTTGTACAGTAATAAATACAGTACAACTATAAATAAATGCTGAAAATTTGAGTCAAATCTAATCGACAGGGACCGAGCTGTTTCAGTGAATGTCATTTTTATGATTCATACTGCATTATTAAACACACATGCTCGAGTAGGTAAAGCGTAAAGTGGACGTTTAACGAAAAAAATAAACGCCGAAAAACGTAGGCTCTAGAGGGATTCGAACCCTCGACCCCTGGTTTACGAGACCAGTGCTCTAACCACTGAGCTATAGAGCCGGGCGGTAAATAGGCTGCTAAACGGCGCTCTAGTGCCTGCGCCGGTTTACGTTGTAATAGGCTCGGCAGCCTAAAGCCGTATCGACCTTTGCTAACCGGTCTTATTGGACGGCAGTTGATATTGACTTTCAGTTTTGTGACGTTGCCAGAGCGCCGCAAAACTGGCCGACGTAGTAAAGCGCAGTTAGGAGCGCTGAGTCTCGTCGGCTCCATAGCTCAGTGGTTAGAGCACTGGTCTTGTAAACCAGGGGTCGCGAGTTCGAACCTCGCTGGGGCCTCTACTTTTTCTTTTTTATTACTTTATTTTATTAGACTACGTAATACTTTTGGCTCTTTGTAAAAAGTTAGTTTAGCAGTCCTCTTTGTAGGTACGTTACAATTTTTGATATAGAACGGGTAACGTTTTAAAATTAAATTCGATTCAATAACTGACCATCTGTGACCGAGAATTTTGATTTTATTCTAGATAGAAATTTTCCAGCTATCTGGCGCCATAGCTCAGTGGTTAGAGCACTGGTCTTGTAAACCAGGGGTCGCGAGTTCGAACCTCGCTGGTGCCTAAAGTTTTTCTTTACAAATTCACTACTTTTTGGCCTACAGTACTTAGCTGTTATTACTGCTGCCAATCGAGACGTTTTGGCGCCAAATTTAAGCCGAATCTTTGTATAACCGGTCAGCGTTCATCGGCAACGTAGTACATGTACCCCTCGCCCCCTATACCCTCCGACTCCAAAATTACAAGTACAACTAGTAGCGGCTGCGGTACTAACAAACTGGCTAAGGAATGCAGTTAGTTTACTACAGTATAACAAAATACTATAGAAAACAAAATTAGTAATACTAGTGGTATTTTACTAGTAAAATAATAGTAAAAAAAAGTAAAATTGCAAGCCAACAGTAAAGTAAAAGTTAAATTAAATTAACAAATCCGGATTTTACTACTATTTTACTAGTTTCTGGTAAATTCCAGCTAAATTTTTTGATCATTTCTGCAATAACATATGTGTGGGCGCAGTTTGTCAGTCGAGTTTGACACGTTTTGTTTTTGTCTCCAAAGTTATTGAGAACCTCGTATCATGATCAAATTTAGCAACTATTTAGCACCAACATTAATTATTCACAACATCTTGGCATCATTGATGCAATATTGCCGCTAATGACTAGTAAAATCGTAGTAAAATAGCAGTAAAATTATTAGTAAAACAAAAATTAGTAAAATCGGAGCTGCTTGGTAGTAAAACAGAAATAAAATTAGTTTTAGGAGCTGAACTTGTAGTAAATTTAGTAAACAGTAAAATATAAATCCACTAGTAAAGTAACAGTACTAGGAAGGAATTACTATTTTTTTGCTTAAAATCCGCTTGAGAGGTCTTTAATACCCTCTTGATACGGTATGGGGTCAAAGGGCACCAAAATTGGGGAATCTCAAAAATATGACAAAATGTTACTTTTCTTCGTAAAACCACTAACTTGATGATTTTGAAGATTTTCGATTTCCCCAAAAACACTATGTTGAAATAATGTCGAACAGAGTTCTTGTATGATGTTCAGTCATTTGTCGAACTTTCTACTACAATCTCTGTTCATTAACAATTGATTCAGCGCTTTTATTGTAGAAAGTGCAGATTTATTAACTATTGGTTTTTCGATCATGTATTTGAGATTCCCCAATTTTAGTGCCCTTTCAGCTACAGGGCTACCAACTCAGTATGTTATGCCCAATGGCAACATCAATCATTCCTGCAAGTATCAGCCTTAATACTCTTTGAATTGCCGAAAAATTAGAATTTCCATGGTCCACTTTGATTCTTGGTTTTCGGGTGGTAAAACCAGGATGCTTCCCGGATGTGTAGGGATAGGGAGATGAGTGATAGGTGCCTTTACAAATCATACAGTTGGCAATTTAGGGAGATCCAGGAGTGGGCGGCCCAGTCGGTCTGCCAGGCGATCCGGGTCGTGTGGGCGCACCGGGAATCCCGGGTGCCAAAGGCGGTTCAGGCCAAGACGGCCACCCTGGAGTTCCTGGATTGGCTGGTCTACCTGGAGTGGTCGGGGACAAGGGCATGGTCGGACTTCCTGGTTAGAAACAGTGCCGTTGCCATTCTGGACTACTGTATTTTCGTTTCAGGACCTTTCAACCAACGAACCCATGAGCCGAAAGGTCTCCCTGGTATTCCAGGTGTACCGGGAATGAAGGGCTATCCTGGACTGAAAGGAGACGACGGTACTCATCCAGAAATCAGGCAGAAAATTTGCATACTCCGTCTGGTTTTAGGTAGACATGGACCCCCTGGTCAGCCAGGCCTGGATGGAGATCCTGGTTCTCCAGGAAGAAATGGTCTTCCTGGACCGAAGGGTCCTGATGGCATTGACGGCGACTCAGGATTTGGAGGAAGACAGGGCTCGAAGGGAAACGCTGGTTCTCCTGGTAATTAGGTTAATTAATTAATTAATTGATTGATTAGTCTTGATACTTTTTATTGCAGGTGCTCCCGGAACGCCCGGTGGCAGAGGTGGCATGGCTCCAAACCGTGGATTTTACTTTACGCGCCACTCTCAAACCACCGAAGTACCACAGTGCCCACCGGGAACTACGGCTCTTTGGAATGGATACTCTCTTTTGTATGTACAAGGCAATGGACGAGCCTCTGGACAGGACTTAGGTGGGCTTTCTTTAATGTTATTCGCTTTTTGAATATTTATGGGTTCAATGTGGCTTGAAGAAAATCCAATTATGTCGCAGACAGGTCTGGGTCAGCAGGTTAGGTCCAGTCAGAGTAGTTTAGGTCAGGTCAGGTCCATACATGGGCCGGGGGGTATACCCCTCCCCCTCGGCCGGCCATACCCCCTCCCCCACCCACCCCCCTCCCGGATGGAGGCAATTTTCGCTTATTTAAGGCAAAATAGGCGTTTTTTGGCCTTTTTTGGGGGGACCCTCCCCCCGAGGTCTCCAACCCCCAACCCCCCTCCGGATTTTTCCGGCCCATGTATGGTCAGGTCAGGTCAGGTCAGGTCAGGTCAGGTCAGGTCAGGTCAGGTCAGGTCAGGTCAGGTCAGGTCAGGTCAGGTCAGGTCAGGTCAGGTCAGGTCAGGTCAGGTCAGGTCAGGTCAGGTCAGGTCAGGTTAGTCTAGCTAGGCAGATCAAGTCCGTTTAGGTTAGGTCAGGTCAGGTCCATACAATTTACTTTGAGTTGATGAAACAATGACTGTTGTTATGGTTGATCACGCATTACGGAGAAATAAAAGTTTCAGGCCAACCAGGCAGTTGTCTGCGTCGGTTCAGCACCATGCCGTTCATGTTCTGCAACCTGAACAACGTGTGTCACGTGAGCAGTCGCAACGACTACAGCTATTGGCTGAGCTCCCCTGAGCCAATGACCATGTCCATGGCGCCCGTGCAGGGCAACGCCATTCGTCCCTACGTCAGCAGGTGCACCGTTTGCGAAACACCCACACAGGTATCGTTCCATGGTATGGTTTTCGGTGCTTTATTCAAATTTCCTACAGGTTATGGCAGTTCACAGTCAGAGCACTCAAGTGCCTCCTTGCCCCCACGGCTGGGGCAGTGTCTGGATTGGGTACAGCTTCGTTATGGTAAGAACTGAGACTATTTTCACACTGCCGGGAGCTACAGTAATCTGGTGCGCATTTAGCACACCGCAGCGGGAGCGGAGAGCACTGGACAGAGCTTGGATTCGCCAGGCAGTTGTTTAGAAGACTTTAGAGCTGTTCCGTTCATTGAGTGCCACGGCAGAGGCACTTGCAATTATTACGCCACTAATCACGCCTTCTGGATGGCGGTTATAGACCAGGTTAGTTGGGAGCGTCGAATCTACTTTGTTAGAAAAACACAATTTCGACACTTTTGTTGTTAATTGAGTTGAACAGTTATGGCTGAGCTAAAATATAATTATGAGCGTCGAATATTGTGTTGTTAGAAAAAATGTATCAGACGCTCATGTAGTTAGTAGGCTTTGGGAGTAACCTTTATACTGAAGTAGCACAAGGAGCGTCGAATATTATTTTTCTAAAATAATGTATTTGACGCTTTTGTGGCTTGGATCGATGTTAAAACTCAGTTCGACTATTTTTTCAGGACAAAATGTTCCGTAAACCATTCTCGGAGACGCTGAAGGCCGGCGGTCTGAGAGACCGGATCAGTAGGTGCCAAGTTTGCCGGCGCAACCCGCCCACGTTCAGAAAGGTCTAAGCCTGATTGGAACAGCAACTAAAATATTGTGCTCGCACTGTGATACAATAGCCTAACGAGCCCCGTTTTTTTCGTTTTTTTGTATGATATTTTATGCCTCATTTATTTTTCTCTCGCACAGAATCTGCTAGCATTTATATATCATGTCTGCCTTTTAATATCACTCCAATTCACTGCCAAAAAGTGACCCCTGCACGGCGCTGATGCCTTGTCACCAAAAACAGTTCTTTCTCTTTCTGAGAATCTTATAAGCTGCCTATTATTATGTTGTTTCTTTGTTTGTTTGTTTTTCTGGCACAAGTATTTTCTTTTGAACTGAGCGTTCATCTGGTCAGTGGTGTAATTAAAGTGTAAGTTGGTTGAAAAATTGGTCTAGACGTGTATGCGGGTTTGAAAAGCGCAAACCCTTTTAGAGTTTATAAGAATGACTCTAGCTGTCTGAATAAAATTCTGTACCTGTTGGCTGGAGCAGTGAAAACACGCAAATTATCTTTATTTATCCTAGCATCTGCCCAGCAACCGGGCAGCCTTGGGAGTTAAATAATTAAGTTCAGCTAATAATTAGTTTCGTTATCATTTAGATGCACTGCTGCTAATAGAAACGCACAAAAATCGACTCTTGAAACTAGAGTGCGAACGTGTATTGCTTGTTTTCCGGGTATCCCTTTGGGTATCATGCTCAACCCTGATCTTCCGGACATGATACCGGTAAATATCGGCCCATACATGTAGCTGGGTTTTCGGCTGGGGGGAATTTTTCTGATCCAAAATAGGGTTTCAGGGCTATGCCCAAAGGGGGTTTCAGCGACCTTTTTTTGGTGTCCAAAAGTGGGTTTCAGCGACCTTTTTTTGGGCTCAAAACAGGGTTTTGAGGACTAAAAATGGGGTAAAAATCCTGTCTGGAGTGCAAAAATACCGTTTAAAACCCTATTTTTGCTTTAAAACGTGTAAAAAACCTTATTTTTTATTTAAAATGTGCAAAAAAAGCAAATTTTGCTTTAAAACGTGCAAAAAAACCATTTTATTCGACATAATGCAGCTAAAATGCATTTCTGGAACCTTCTTTAGACATTTTTAAACCCAAATTAGGGTTCCGGAACCCTATTTTGGGCCTCATGAAGCCCAAATTATGTTTCCAGAACCCTATTTAGGGTTTCAGTAACCCAAACTAGGGTTCCGGAACCCTATTTTGGCCCTTCAGAAACCCAAATTAGGGGTCTGGAACCCTATTTAGGGTTTCAGAAACCCAAAACAGGGTTCCAGAACCCTATTTAGGGTTTTTGAAACCCAAAGTAGGGCTCTGGAACCCTCTTTAGGGTTTCAGTAACTCAAATTAGGGTTTCTGAAACCCTAAATAGGGTTCCCCCTATTTAGGTTTTTTGAAACCCAAAACAGGGTTCCGGAACCCTATTTAGGGTTTTTGAAACCCAAACTAGGGCTCTGGAACCCAAGTTGGGTTTCTGAAACCCTAATCAGGGCTTCTGGAACCCTGTTTGCAGGTTTACAAACCCAAAATAGGGTTTCAAAAAATTCCCCCCCCCAGAATCCGGCTGGGGGGGGAATTTTCTCCGAAAATCGGGCCTGGGGGGGAAATACCCCCCATTCCCCCCAACTACATGTATGTATCGGCCATCGTCGGACTATAGGGCCCTAGACCGACCAAGCAATCGGACAAGATGCTACTATCCGCCGGCCAACCCCGGTTTTTTCCTAAGCGTCGGAAAAACTCAAGCTAAAAATGGCTAATTTATGTAATTTTTTCAGTTAAAAATGGGCTTTTGCGATTTATAATAGGTCTGCCTGACTCAAAACTGTCAGAAAACAACAGAAAAATACAAAATTGGCATGATAAAACAAATAGGCAAACTGCTGTAAGAAAGTTTGCATATAGCGTTTATTGAAGGAGCCGGTCCGTCAGGGACTGTTTCATGCCTGTTTCGTGATTTACATATATCTATGTAAGTCGTGTATTTCTGTTCTGAGAAGACTCAGGAAGGCGCTCGAAAGGGTTAGGAATCATAGACCAGGCTAGGATACAGTACTCAGAACAAGAGCTGTATTTTTTCCGCGATTTTGGAAAAAAAACGAAAAAACTGGAAAAACAGGTCAAGGTTCTTTTCGGAAAAATATCCATCCCTGAGGCCAACAATGCTTTCTATGTAGCTTAGCTGGCTAGGAGTCCATTTCTACCTGACATGACTAAAATAGCTATAGGACATACATGCACTAGGGGAATTTGGAAGTTTACCCGTACTATAGTCCTTGCCAAAATAGAGCGGATTGGCGGTTTTTTGCGAATAACTCCTTATGGGTGCATCGGAGCGCTTTTTGCCTCATGACCAAAGTTGTAGAGTGGCCCGAGCTCCGTACTCTGGTGCAACCTAATCTGCGCAACGCGCCATGGTAATGCTAATCTGCGCAACGGAAAAAAATCAGCTTTTCCTGTAGTTGGGATGAACGCGAGTTTTTCAGTGAATTAGAAACTACAGACCTCGGGGATTTCAAAAATGTGTTCAAATTTCTTCTAGGTGGAACGGTTCCAGAGTTATACACCATCAAATTTGGCCGAAAATGCTAAAAATGGCCATTTTTGGCGATTTTCAGATTTCTGGGGGGGGGATTGGAATAACTCTGGACCAACTCAGCCGATCAGGCTGAAATTCACATATATGGTGTGAAATTTAGTTTTACGTCGATTGAGGGACATAAGAACCCTGAAAAATTGACCCTGATACCGTAATCCCGATTTTTTCAACGTTAGGTCATTTGATTTTTTTTCTGCTGGTATGTAGAAGTTTAACCCCTCCACTGTAGTTAAAAATGTACTTTACAGTGTTTTGAAACGATTTTAGTCCATTCTGAAGCCATTCGGATACTGTAGATTGTGGTCCTGGCACGAAAACTGCATTTTGTCAGTTTACGTGGTTTCTGCTTTAAGGAAATGCTGGATGGAGTAGGAACTAAGGGTTTTCGCGTCAAGGAACCCATTTCTGACATCGCCGTAATCACTGGGTTACTGTATCTCGAGGTCCCGACACGAAAATTGTTATTTTGTGTTTATGCATGCCTGGTGCAAGGAAACGCTCGAAAGAGAATGCAATAAAGGTTTTCAGGGGTGGGGAATCTATTTCTGACATAACCATCATTGCTGGGTTACTGTATTTTGAGGTCCCGACGAGAAAATTGTTATTTTTTGCTATTTGGGTGTTCCTGTTGCAGGGGAAAGCTGGATAAAGTAGGTAATCAAAGTTATGTTTATGTACATTCGTTCCAAGACCACAATATACAGTAATCCAGTAACATTCGCTATGCCATGAATGAATTCGCTGATGCCGAAAACCTTTCGTGCTTGTGAATTCATCGTTTTCTTGCAACATGAACACCCAAATAGCAAAAAATAACAATTTTCTCGTCGGGACCTCAAAATACAGTAACCCAGCAATGATGGTTATGTCAGAAATCTATTCCCCACCCCTAAAAACCTTTATTGCCTAATCTTTCGAGCGTTTCCTTGCACCAGGCATGCATAAACACAAAATAACAATTTTCGTGTCGGGACCTCAAGATACAGTAACCCAGTGATTACGGCGATGTCAGAAATGGGTTCCTTGATTGCGAAAACCCTTCGTTCCTACTCCATCCAGCATTTCCTTAAAGCAGAAACCACATAAACTGACAAAATCCAGTTTTCGTGCCAGGACCACAATCTACAGTATCCGAATGGCTTCAGAATGGACTGAAATCGATTCAAAACACTGTAAAGTACATTTTTAACTACAGTGGAGGGGTTAAGCTTCTACCTACCAGCAGAAAAAAAATCAAATGACCTAAAGTTGAAAAAATCGGGATTACGGTATCAGGGTCAACTTTTCAGGGTTCTCATGTGCCTCAATCGACGTAAAACTAAATTTTACACCATATATGTGAATTTCAGCCTGATCGGCTGAGTTGGTCCAGAGTTATTCCAATCCCCCCCAGAAATCTGAAAATCGCCAAAAATGGCCATTTTTAGCATTTTCGGCCAACTTTGATGGTGTATAACTCTGGAACCGTTCCACCTAGAAGAAATATGAATACATTTTTGAAATCCCCGAGGTCTGTAGATTATAATTCACTGAAAAACTCGCGTTCATCCCTACTGCGGGAAAAGCTGATTTTTTTCCGTTGCGCAGATTAGCATTACCATGGAGCGGTGCGCAGATTAGGTTCCACCAGAGTACCGAGTTCGAGCCACTCTACAACTTTGGTCATGAGGCAAAAAGCGCTCCGATGCACCCATAAGGAGTTATTCGCAAAAAACCGCCAATCCGCTCTTTTTTGGCAAGGACTATAGCTAGAAAGGCCAACTCCCTCACCCTAACCCTCACCCCCGAGACAATTTAGGCACCCCCTCCGACCCAAAAATACAATAGTAGTGGCTCTAGTACTAACAATCTTACTAAAAAATCACTGATTTCAGCTTACAATTCGCTTAAAAAGCCTTTGGAAACCGAATTTGACGTTTCCGCTGCTGATATTAAGAGGAATCAGTGTTTTTGGGAGGCCTATTTATCGGTTTTTGCTTGTTTTTAGCTCTGAAACGCTATTTGGCCCCTTAAAATAACGATTTTTAGCCTCCTTGCTGAGAAAAACCTGCTAAAAGCGGAGTTCCAAGCGTTCAGAGCTTTTCGAAATATTGGACACCCCTCTCTGCTCCCACGTCGCCCGAACAGTGTATTGAAGAAAAAGTTCCGAAAGTAAATTCGGCTTCAACACAGCTTCATAGCACCGTATGTTGGTCATGTCCGATGCTTGACCGGTGCCGACAGTTGTTGTCCGATAAAAACCGGTCGTGTCCGATTCTGTACGTCCGAAATCTGACAGACTTTACCTCCTGCAACCGGCTAAGGCGCAAACACTGATCTGATACCCAAAAGGGTATTAGGTGCATAATTCAAACTGGATAGTGCGCTTCAATACTGATTGGGAGCTGAAAAAATCTTAAAAGTTCGGTCGTGGTTAGCTTTTTGGAAGACTTTTTTGCGCCTTCAACTAGAAGTTAGCAGAATATGCGGTTACTTCTACAGTGGCCGGTTTCCTAGTAACACGGCAGCTTTCTCTATATATCTTATCTAATATACATATATATTTTTTGTCATTTCTAATGGATACTGAATGTACCTGTTAAAATACTTTGTTTTTGAGCACAGAGGAGAAAGTTTTGGAATCTAGTGTCTTTCCATTATTGTTTGCTCTCTACCACTTGTGTGTATTTAGATTTGGTCAAATATACAAACTGTTCCAATCAATAATTCCCACATTCAACAGATCCATCATGATATCCACCGTGCATAGCGTACTTTTAATCTGTTTCATTCTTTCCCTTCCACTTTACATGGATTTGTTGTACATTCTTCACAAGCACAGAAACCACGACGAAGATCTAAAAACTGCTTTCTTTAAAATTAGTGTTTCCGAGTAAATTTATTTTGAAATTAAATAACTATTAAATTGCTTGCTCAGCCTTCAGAAGAAAATAACTTGCTATTAATTTGTTTGGTACCCGAATTCGGAAATTTAATTTGATACAAATTTGTTATTTGATATGAATTAAATATAAATTTGCTAAAATCAATATTCAATTCCTGAGGAAACAGCTCAAAGCCTGGGTCGTGTCAGTCCAAAATGAGTTGACCTTTGTTTACATGGCCACAAATGGTCTACAAATTAGCATTTAATGAGTTGATATCTTTGCTATAGGCATGAACAAGATCATCTTTTGACTGAACTTGTTGTTTTGTAGCCAGACTTTGGTTAGTGAAGCTGCCGAACCAAACAAATTTATATCAAATTCATATCAAATTTATATCAAATTTCTAGGCCAATTTTTCGAAATTTAATATAATTTTAATTTGTTCGGCGGTCATCGCGAGAAATTTAATTTGTTATTAAATTGCTATTTACTAGGTGATTTTGGCCAAAACAATTTAATTTTGTTATTTAATTTTAATTTGATCGGAAACACTATTTAAAATCTGCTTTGTACTTGGACTGTTCGACATAACCCAGTTGTTAACATCATGGCTGCTTTATTTCCTCCCTCTCTTTGACTGGCTTACCTAAGAGACCTGATTCGACTGGCTCCCGATTTCTTCGCACAACTCGCAGTCCCAACTGCTTGGTTTTGTGTGGGAGCTCAGTACCTCGGGGTCTCTTTGCTGGCATTGAATCGCTTTACTGCCTTGGTTCTGCCCTATAGACACGAAGCGGTATGCAAATTTATGTTTATCGTAAAACTTCTATACGTATATACTAGCGCCGCTCCAATAGTAGCGCCCTTTACGGACAGCCCGAGAATATAAACGCGCACGCTCTAATAATATCGCTCCCACGCGCACTACTATCAACGCTTTGTACATGTTTTCAATGAGACAATTTTTTGATTAAGCTTGCAAACATTAGTCAGACTAAAACTCATGTAAAGATTGCTTGTGTTAAGACAAAAATACCCTGTATTTTCAGAAAAATGAGGATACTTGAGTGAGATGACTAATGAATAATAAAGGCGCATGCTCCAACAGGTCCTCCTCTGCCTGGAGCGGGGTCTGGCGGCTGGCGTCCATAACAGGGTCTGAGCCCAAATTCTGGGGCGGACGGGTATTAGGCTAATAAAAACCCTCGAAAATGGCAATTTTCGCCTAAAAATCGTAAAGCTCTAATACAACAAGAAAGTGCTCTCTTACAGATAATTTTAGCGATTTTAGTGTCTAAAATTCCAAAAATGCATAAATCTGAAGGATAGAAAAATGGTCTTTGGGTGCCTGCCCATCGGGGGGTCTAGCCTAGATCCTCGCCCCTGTTACAATTTACGTATGATGCTACATCGTTTCTGTTCTTTTCTATTTAGTTCTGGTCCGAAAGAACGACTTTCACATTGATTTTGGCAAATTTTCTGTGTCCAGCCATTTTCGTCAGTCCTCAATTTTTTCTCGATTTTCACTACATCGGATTAGACGGCGCAGTAAACACTACTGAACAGTTTGGCTCGATGTTCAGCGATTTTCAGTGGCAGGTATTATTACTATTATTATTATTATTATTATTATTATTATTATTACTGTATAAGATTAGATTGGCTACCCAAATGCCAAAACTTTCAGGCCATATACTTCCTCTTCTTTACCGTTTTTCTCTTTCTGGTCACCATTTTCTGTACCTCTGCTTATGTGCTCATGTTCTGGAAGGTACGCAGCCATCTACGGCTTATGGTAACCAGCAATCAAGAGTCATCTATCAGATCCGACATAAAGTTGGCCATTTGTGGTCTGTTTTTGACCTGTCTTCTATTGGTGTCCTGCGTTGTCAGTTGGCTGGCCGCCTCTGTTGACCCAGGAGCCGAGGACAGAGAGAGTCGATTTGCAGATCTTCAATTGGCAATCGTTATTTTGCTACAACTTTTCTGCTGGAGCAATCCATATCTGCTGATTTTGTGCAGTAGTCCTGTTAGAGAACGCATGATGGAGAGTTTTCGGCCAAAACAACTAAACTCTAAAGCTAACGATTCGGGGGCGCCCCTGAATGGTCCTAAACAAGCGTGGCCCTCAGAGAGAGGACTAGTTTAGGTGTTTGCTCCTCCGTTGTACATTAGAAGAACGCTATTTATTTAATTTGCTTGTACGTACTATGTACCGGAGAGTGCTGCATTGGGTACCCGGGTACACTAACCAGCACTTAGCATTTTCCGCAACAAAAATCAGATCCAGATAGTGTACCCGGTACACTAACTGGCACTTAGCCAATTAGCCAAATCATGTTAAACTGCTTCTTTTCACGATTTCTGAGCAAAAATGCAATTTTCCAAGCGAGATTACTGTTGCTGCCATGAAAATGAGAGGGGTTGGTCAAAGTTTCCATTCTTGTGAGGTTTGTATCAGTAAAAACGGTTGAAAATTCGCAAAAAATATACGTAGACCTGCTTTAAATCTACCGTAATGTTGGAAACTTTGGACACCCATGACATAAAATCTGTCTCCAAATAGTGTACCCCGGGTACACAATCCGGCACTAAGTGCCAGTTAGTGTACCCCGGGTACGCTATCTGGAGGGGTACCCTATGCAGCACTCTCCGGTAGTATTTGTGGTTTGTATAGTATAAAATTTATTCCGTTGCTACTGTTCCATGTAATTTACATAATAGCTCCATAGACACAGTCTGAAATGGCTTCATACTCACTAAAGACTTTTCCGGCCGATGTATGATCAAATTCGCAACACAGTCAGTCACACACACAACACAACCATATTTGTAATAAAAAGTGTTTGTTCAAGGTTAGCAGCATAGCACTAGAGATGTATACATAGCACCTTTTTACGGACCCGGCCCGGTATGCCCGCCGGGCATCAAAATCAAGCCCGGCCCGGGGGCTGAGAATGGTGTTCGGCCCGGTCCGGCCCGTCGTTTTTTGGTTTGTATGACTTCGCTCTGAGTTTTCAAATTATAAGCTAGAATTTGGAAATTGACATTTTGAAACATAGAAACGACGTGTATTTCTATTTTTGCTTAATTTTAATTTAGTTTCTAAAAGTTTTGCTTTGCACATGCCCAGCCCGGCCTGGCGGCCCGCCCAAAATCCTCAACGGGCTTGCGCGGCCGGTATACATATGTAAGTAGTTAGTACGGTAAAAGCGCACGTATGCATAAGCGAGCCAACTGCGCAAATGCTCTTGTATTGCCGATTGTTCGGCGGGGCACAGCCTTTGTTAGATCAGTTGTAATAAATTACCCCAGGGACACGGACTCCGGTGGTAAGCCTTGGAGAGATGAAGCCATGACAACAGCAGTTCGTAGTTTGAGAACCCCAGCCAGATGGTCGGATAGGCTTAGGTAGTCTAGTGACCAGTTTACTGCGGACAGCGACAGATGTATTGGCTGTGGGGCTCAATTGGTAGGAGTTCCAATTATTCTGGGGCACACAGACACTAGGGGGTCATGCCCCAGCTCTAAAGACTAACCTTTGTCCACCGGGGGCAATTTTCCGAAAACACACGTATCCGTAACTAATAAATTGGATCATCTATCTTTAATATTTAATTTTCGGCTTAAAATCATAGGTGTAACAGGTCCTGGCCGGCGTGGGGGAATGGGGAAGGGGGTTCCGTCAGGTGGGGGATCGAGGGGGTTTCGCTCTGAGAGGGTCGAAAATTTTAAAATGCTCTGGAACGCCTGGAAATACGTTTTTAGTTTAAATTTTAAGCTGCAATTAGCGGTTTAGCGCTAAAAATAAGCAAAAACGATAAAAAGGGCTTCCAGAAACACCGATTTCACTTAAATATCAGCAATGGAAACACCAAATTCGGTTTCCAAAGGCTTTTAAAGAGAAAAGTTAGGCTAGAAATTAGTGATTTCTGACCCGGTTTGTTAGTACTGGAGCCGCTACTGCTTGCATTTTTGGGTCGGGTCGGGGTCAGCGGAGCTTGGCCTTTTTGGCTAGGGTATCCCAAACCCCTACGTACATGTTTGCTTAAAATGCCTTTGGTAACCAAATTTGCGCTTCCCTTGCTGTTCCTTAAGACAAATCTGTATTTTTAGAAGCTCTTTCTGTCATTTTTTCTTTGTAATGCTATTTGGCTGCTTAAATTGAAATTGAGATTTTTAGCTTTGGTTTAATATAAAATTCTGAAAACGCACTTTCAAATTTCAAACGCGTTTTAGAGCTTTTCAGAAATTAGGACCCTTTGCCTGGCCAAAACCCCCATTGGACATTCTCCTAGTCCTGACAGGAAACCCCCTACCCCACCGCTCCCCAGGTCTGCACTATATTTTCTGGTAATCTCCAAAGCTATAACATCGGTGGGAGCCTTTAGGCAGAGATAAATTTGTTTAACCTGCAAACCAACAGGTAAGGTTGGTGTTCACTAAAACGGCTGATTCCGAATGTATGACTAAATTTAAGGTAACTAAATAATGGACGTAGTTTAGTTGTGTTGCTGGGAGTTGCACTAGTCGAAGGTTGTGTCGATCTCAAATGCAAGTGCGGCCAGGTGAACGGGTTGTACGTAAATTCAACGGACTCCTGCTTGCTCAACAACGCTGCCGGCAAGCAACATTGGATGGCGGCGTTTGAGTCCTGCACCAAGCTGCCCTCTGAGAGAGGTCTGACTGATGCTGTCGGTCGGTTGGTGCATGTCAAGTCTGAACACACAAAACTGGCTGCTGCTCAGATTGTTTCGGAGCAAGACTTTTTTATAGGTATACTCAGTTTTTTTGTATAGTGATTGCAGTTGTATGTTTGTCTATGTTGCTGCAGGTCTGCGAGCTGCAATTCCTGGAGGAGGGACAGAAGTTGAGCACTACAAGTGGATGTTGGATAAGTTGAGAGGAGTGAGCGCCAATCACACTGCAAGTCTGAGTGCTTCATGGGAATTGAACACAGGGCACAAAGACTGTGTGTACTACAGCCCCAGCTCAAACACTTTCTATGATCAGTTGTGCAGCACTGCAATGTTTGCCGTCTGTGAAGTCGTTGGTAAGACAAAAAATATCTTAGTCTTCATACTTATTGTGGTCATCATTGTCGTTGTCATCGTTGTTGTCATCGTTGTCATTGTCATTGTCATCGTCATTGTCATCATCATCATCATCATCATCATCATCATCATCATCATCATCATCATCATCATCATCATCATCATCATCATCATCATCATCATCATCATCATCATCATCATCATCATCATCATCATCATCATCATTCTCCTCTTGCATTGACATTGCATCAACTTTTAGACAACATCTGCAGTACAAACGACCCTTGCATTCAGCCGAAAGAGTGTCTACCAGATGCTAAAGGGAAGACAGTCTGTGTTTGTCCTGTAGGAAGTCTTAATGATGCATCTTGTGGCGTCACGTGCTCTGGCAAACCTGATGGAGACTACAAAATTGGTGTTTGCTCGGATAGCTATTTCAGCTGTTTATCAGGTGCTAGTTTATGCAAGCTCGAAAGCAAACTACGGAGAGTGATATTTTTGACTGACTCATCGGATTCTAGGAACTGCCACTGTCAAACAATGTCCAGTAGATCGTAAATTTGACGTGTTTCATCAAAAGTGCTCTGCTGTTACGTTGCCTTGTGAATGCCAGGATCTTGGCGGTTTCTTTGTACAGGCAACCAAAAGCTGTGTCCTACGTAGTCCTCACCAACATCCAAACGCATGGTTGCAATGGATGATGGAGTCTGGATGGCTCTCAGGATTCAGACAGTGCAAAGCTGTGGCTCGAGAGGACTTCAGCATGTCCGGCTTGGCTGGAAGGCTGCCCCATGTTAAGACCAATGACATTGCTGCCGCAATGTTAGATTTATCTCGGGATGGATACATAGGTGAACTTGCATACTTGTAAGCTGTCTTGTGCACTGTGCAGAGTTTAGGTCTCCGCAGCAAAGTGCCCTTCAACAACAGCACAAAACTGGATCAGTACAATTGGCATCTGGACGTTGACAATGCCAACGCAGTGTTGGCAGCTACAAACTTGGCTCTGAACTCAGTGGCCGGCTATGATTTGTCAGATGTTGAGGAAGACTGCATAAAGTTTACAAAAACGGCAACGTTCAGTGACAAGCCATGTGGAAACTTGGACATGCCTGGCCCTCTCTGCGAGATTTTTTGTACTTTTTGTCTTGTTTAGTTACTTATTCTTTCATCGCGTTCTTTTAGACGATGGTTGTCAAGTGAACAACAACTGCATTGCACCTCGAGTGTGTGTGCCCGACTCTAACTTTCAACACCACTGTGTCTGTCCTGAAGGTTCAACCAACGATGCCAACTGTGGTGTTGACTGTTCAGCAAAACCGAACGGGGCTTATGCAGTCGGAGCCTGCTCTCCGCTCTTTTTCAACTGCACAAATGGTGAGTAGATCACCAGTGTTTAACCCTTTGTCGCGAGAGTGCAGGTCGTGTTGAGACCCGCCGATGTGGAAGGGGGTGTGAGGGGAGGAGATGTGGGTGGGGTCTTGGTGGAGTTCTTATTTACAGACACTGGGGTCTGCCCACTCAAAGACTAACCTTTGACCACCGGGGGCAATTTTCCGAAAACACACGTATCCGTAACTAATAAATTGGATCATCTATCTTTAATATTTAATTTTCGGCTTAAAATCATAAGTGTAACAGGTCCTGGCCGGCGTGGGGGAATGGGGAAGGGGGTTCCGTCAGGTGGGGGATCGAGGGGGTTTCGCTCTGAGAGGGTCCAAAATTTTAAAATGCTCTGGAACGCCTGGAAATACGTTTTTAGTTTAAATTTTAAGCTGCAATTAGCGGTTTAGCGCTAAAAATAAGCAAAAACGATAAAAAGGGCTTCCAGAAACACCGATTTCACTTAAATATCAGCAATGGAAACACCAAATTCGGTTTCCAAAGGCTTTTAAAGAGAAAAGTTAGGCTAGAAATTAGTGATTTCTGACCCGGTTTGTTAGTACTGGAGCCGCTACTGCTTGCATTTTTGGGTCGGGTCGGGGTGAGCGGAGCTTGGCCTTTTTGGCTAGGGGTATCCCAAACCCCTGCGTACATGTTCGCTTAAAATGCCTTTGGTAACCAAATTTGCGCTTCCCTTGCTGTTCCTTAAGACAAATCTGTATTTTTAGAAGCTCTTTCTGTCATTTTTTCTTTGTAATGCTATTTGGCTGCTTAAATTGAAATTGAGATTTTTAGCTTTGGTTTAATATAAAATTCTGAAAACGCACTTTCAAATTTCAAACGCGTTTTAGAGCTTTTCAGAAATTAGGACCCTTTGCCTGGCCAAAACCCCCATTGGACATTCTCCTAGTCCTGACAGGAAACCCCCTACCCCACCGCTCCCCAGGTCTGCACTATATTTTCTGGTAATCTCCAAAGCTATAACATCGGTGGGAGCCTTTAGGCAGAGATAAATTTGTTTAACCTGCAAACCAACAGGTAAGGTTGGTGTTCACTAAAACGGCTGATTTCGAATGTATGACTAAATTTAAGGTAACTAAATAATGGACGTAGTTTAGTTGTGTTGCTGGGAGTTGCACTAGTCGAAGGTTGTGTCGATCTCAAATGCAAGTGCGGCCAGGTGAACGGGTTGTACGTAAATTCAACGGACTCCTGCTTGCTCAACAACGCTGCCGGCAAGCAACATTGGATGGCGGCGTTTGAGTCCTGCACCAAGCTGCCCTCTGAGAGAGGTCTGACTGATGCTGTCGGTCGGTTGGTGCATGTCAAGTCTGAACACACAAAACTGGCTGCTGCTCAGGTTCTTTCGGAACAAGACTTTTTTATAGGTATACATACTCAGTTTTTTTGTATAGCGATTGCAGTTGTATGTTTGTCTTTGTTGCTGCAGGTCTGCGAGCTGCAATTCCTGGAGGAGGGACAGAAGTTGAGCACTACAAGTGGATGTTGGATAAGTTGAGAGGAGTGAACGCCAATCACACTGCAAGTCTGAGTGCTTCATGGGAATTGAACACAGGGCACAAAGACTGTGTGTACTACAGCCCCAGCTCAAACACTTTCTATGATCAGTTGTGCAGCACTGCAATGTTTGCCGTCTGTGAAGTCGTTGGTAAGACAAAAAATATCTTAGTCTTCATACTTATTGTGGTCATCATTGTCGTTGTCATCGTTGTTGTCATCGTTGTCATTGTCATTGTCATCGTCATTGTCATCATCATCATCATCATCATCATCATCATCATCATCATCATCATCATCATCATCATCATCATCATCATCATCATCATCATCATCATCATCATCATCATCATCATCATCATCATCATCATCATCATTCTCCTCTTGCATTGACATTGCATCAACTTTTAGACAACATCTGCAGTACAAACGACCCTTGCATTCAGCCGAAAGAGTGTCTACCAGATGCTAAAGGGAAGACAGTCTGTGTTTGTCCTGTAGGAAGTCTTAATGATGCATCTTGTGGCGTCACGTGCTCTGGCAAACCTGATGGAGACTACAAAATTGGTGTTTGCTCGGATAGCTATTTCAGCTGTTTATCAGGTGCTAGTTTATGCAAGCTCGAAAGCAAACTACGGAGAGTGATATTTTTGACTGACTCATCGGATTCTAGGAACTCCCACTGTCAAACAATGTCCAGCAGGGCGTAAATTTGACGTGTTTCATCAAAAGTGCTCTGCTGTCACGTTGCCTTGTGAATGCCAGGATCTTGGCGGTTTCTTTGTACAGGCAACCAAAAGCTGTGTCCTACGCAGTCCTCACCAACATCCAAACGCATGGTTGCAATGGATGATGGAGTCTGGATGGCTCTCTGGATTCAGACAGTGCAAAGCTGTGGCTCGAGAAGACTTCAGCATGTCCGGCTTGGCTGGAAGGCTGCCCCATGTTAAGACCAATGACATTGCTGCCGCAATGTTAGATTTATCTCGGGATGGATACATAGGTGAACTTGCATACTTGTAAGCTTTCTTGTGCACTGTGCAGAGTTTAGGTCTCCGCAGCAAAGTGCCCTTCAACAACAGCACAAAGCTGGATCAGTACAATTGGCATCTGGACGTTGACAATGCCAACGCAGTGTTGGCAGCTACAAACTTGGCTCTGAACTCAGTGGCCGGCTATGATTTGTCAGATGTTGAGGAAGACTGCATAAAGTTTACAAAAACGGCAACGTTCAGTGACAAGCCATGTGGAAACTTGGACATGCCTGGCCCTCTCTGCGAGATTTTTTGTACTTTTTGTCTTGTTTAGTTACTTATTCTTTCATCGCGTTCTTTTAGACGATGGTTGTCAAGTGAACAACAACTGCATTGCACCTCGAGTGTGTGTGCCCGACTCTAACTTTCAACACCACTGTGTCTGTCCTGAAGGTTCAACCAACGATGCCAACTGTGGTGTTGACTGTTCAGCAAAACCGAACGGGGCTTATGCAGTCGGAGCCTGCTCTCCGCTCTTTTTCAACTGCACAAATGGTGAGTAGATCACCAGTGTTTAACCCTTTGTCACACAGCTGCTCCTGCAGGAGCGGTCATCTTTTGGCCACGGCCTCCAATAATCTATCGAAATGCCTGAAAATTTTCAATTAGATTGGAAAGGTTTAACCCTTTGTCACACAGCTGCTCCTACAGGAGCGGTCATCTTTTGGCCACGGCCTCCAATAATCTATCGAAATGCCTGAAAATTTTCAATTAGATTGGAAAGGTTTAACCCTTTGTCACACAGCTGCTCCTGCAGGAGCGGTCATCTTTTGGCCACGGCCTCCAATAATCTATCGAAATGCCTGAAAATTTTCAATTAGATTGGAAAGGTTTAACCCTTTGTCACACAGCTGCTCCTGCAGGAGCGGTCATCTTTTGGCCACGGCCTCCAATAATCTATCGAAATGCCTGAAAATTTTCAATTAGATTGGAAAGGTTTAACCCTTTGTCACACAGCTGCTCCTGCAGGAGCGGTCATCTTTTGGCCACGGCCTCCAATAATCTATCGAAATGCCTGAAAATTTTCAATTAGATTGGAAAGGTTTAACCCTTTGTCACACAGCTGCTCCTGCAGGAGCGGTCATCTTTTGGCCACGGCCTCCAATAATCTATCGAAATGCCTGAAAATTTTCAATTAGATTGGAAAGGTTTAACCCTTTGTCACACAGCTGCTCCTACAGGAGCGGTCATCTTTTGGCCACGGCCTCCAATAATCTATCGAAATGCCTGAAAATTTTCAATTAGATTGGAAAGGTTTAACCCTTTGTCACACAGCTGCTCCTACAGGAGCGGTCATCTTTTGGCCACGGCCTCCAATAATCTATCGAAATGCCTGAAAATTTTCAATTAGATTGGAAAGGTTTAACCCTTTGTCACACAGCTGCTCCTACAGGAGCGGTCATCTTTTGGCCATGGCCTCCAATAATCTATCGAAATGCCTGAAAATTTTCAATTAGATTGGAAAGGTTTAACCCTTTGTCACACAGCTGCTCCTACAGGAGCGGTCATCTTTTGGCCACGGCCTCCAATAATCTATCGAAATGCCTGAAAATTTTCAATTAGATTGGAAAGGTTTAACCCTTTGTCACACAGCTGCTCCTACAGGAGCGGTCATCTTTTGGCCATGGCCTCCAATAATCTATCGAAATGCCTGAAAATTTTCAATTAGATTGGAACGGTTTAACCCTTTGTCACACAGCTGCTCCTACAGGAGCGGTCATCTTTTGGCCACGGCCTCCAATAATCTATCGAAATGCCTGAAAATTTTCAATTAGATTGGAAAGGTTTAACCCTTTGTCACACAGCTGCTCCTACAGGAGCGGTCATCTTTTGGCCATGGCCTCCAATAATCTATCGAAATGCCTGAAAATTTTCAATTAGATTGGAAAGGTTTAACCCTTTGTCACACAGCTGCTCCTACAGGAGCGGTCATCTTTTGGCCATGGCCTCCAATAATCTATCGAAATGCCTGAAAATTTTCAATTAGATTGGAAAGGTTTAACCCTTTGTCACACAGCTGCTCCTACAGGAGCGGTCATCTTTTGGCCACGGCCTCCAATAATCTATCGAAATGCCTGAAAATTTTCAATTAGATTGGAAAGGTTTAACCCTTTGTCACACAGCTGCTCCTACAGGAGCGGTCATCTTTTGGCCATGGCCTCCAATAATCTATCGAAATGCCTGAAAATTTTCAATTAGATTGGAAAGGTTTAACCCTTTGTCACACAGCTGCTCCTACAGGAGCGGTCATCTTTTGGCCATGGCCTCCAATAATCTATCGAAATGCCTGAAAATTTTCAATTAAATTGGAAAGGTTTAACCCTTTGTTACACAGCTGCTCCTACAGGAGCGGTCATCTTTTGGCCACGGCCTCCAATAATCTATCGAAATGCCTGAAAATTTTCAATTAAATTGGAAAGGTTTAACCCTTTGTCACACAGCTGCTCCTACAGGAGCGGTCATCTTTTGGCCATGGCCTCCAATAATCTATCGAAATGCCTGAAATTTTTCAATTAAATTGGAAACGTTTAATGTTAACCCTTTGGAACCTACAGCCAAAAATATGTATCGGGATTTCGATAGTTTTACGCATTTTCGGATATTTAAAGCATCGGAAATCTACGTATCGCCGATAGATACATAACACGTACATGTAGATAAGGTATGTATCGCGCCTGTCTATTCCGATAGTTCACGTTTAAATCAAAAACAAGTAAGAGTTCTCCTGTAGGAGCATGTAGGCTACAAAGGGTTAACAGATAGCAGATCCTATCGGTTTGCCGATAGTTCTCCCTGATATTTTAGTCAGATATCCAATAGTGGATGGCGCGGCAGATGTCCGATACAAATTTTTAGGTGGTGTGTAACAAAAGTTTAAAGAAAAATAGGTTTTACCAGTTGCAGGTGATGCCAGCCTCAACCAGTGCCCATCCGATCTGGTTTTCGACCCGTTCCACAGATGCTGTGCCAACTCAAGCCTTCAATGCAAGTGTGTTGAGCTTGGACAGCGATTTGTGCCCTCCACTCACTCCTGCATCGACCGCTACACAGCAGTGGCGTCCACATGGTTCATAGACTTTGATGGCTGCAAAACTCGTGCAGCTGCATACGGCATCGACGGCCTGATCGGCAGATTGGCTCATGTCAAGTCAGCGGAAACAGCCCTTGCAGTCACTGATGTGAGCTTTTATCGCAGAAAATGGAGGCCTACAGACAACTATCGTGTTTGGATTGGTTGGTCATTTCACTGATGTATGCACTGAACGTTTCCTAGTAATTTTTTCTAGGCTTGCGCAGTAAACACCAAAACAATGCATCTGCTTTGAATCAGTATGGCTGGTGGCACGACCCTCAGAACAGCAATGCAGTTTCCAACTTCACACATGCCTCATTTGTGGCCAGCAAGAAAGTGTCTGACCCTGTGGATGACTGTGTGTTGTTCCATACCTACAACAAGCATGAATGGACTAATTCAAAGTGTGGGGAGCGTTTGATGCCTGCATGTGAAGTTATATGTAAGTGCGTAGTATACAGACATCAAATATTGTCAAGGTTGTGTATACTGCAGATAACAGCTGTGAAACCTCCAACCCGTGTGCTCCGCCAAAAGTTTGCTATGCAGAGACCAACTTTGAGACCAAATGTTTTTGTCCAGAGGGAGCTGCCAACAATGATGTCTGCGGTGTGGACTGCACTGCAAAATCGGATGGTCTGTATGCAGTGGGCATCTGTTCAAAACACTATTATGAATGCAAAACTGGTAGCACTAACAAAATTTTGCCTTATATGGAGAGATTGAACAGTCTTGTAGGGACTCCCACTATTCTGGAATGTCCAATTGGCGAGATTTTCGATTTTCACTTAAACCAGTGCAGTCTCACGTCTCTACCATGCAAATGCGCTGAACTGAAAGGAAAATACGTCATTTCTACTCAGACCTGCAGCATCCATACCAAAGAATCAGCCAACTGGTACAGCAGCTTCAAAATGTGTCAGCAGATGGTTGATGACTTCGGAATTGCCAATTTGGCTGGCCGACTTGCCCATGTGACCAATGACGAAGCAGCTGCAGCAGTTCTAGATGTGGCCGTTGACAATTATGTATTCATAGGTACAGACGCTAAGAAGTTTACAAGCATGTATATTTTTATTTGTCTTTTTTTACATATGTAGGTTTGAGAGCAATTCAACCAGGAATCAGTGCTGGAACATTGGAAGAGAAGTATGCTTGGTGGATGGATCCAGTAAATGTTCGAGCGACTTACAATGTTACAACAAAACCTAAGTCATTGAGCTCTATAGCTGTGACCACTGCGCAAAATGATTGCATCAAGCAACAAGCTGGCCGAGAAAGTGGTTGGGCAAATCAGCATTGCGCCTACTCGCATTATGCTGTCTGCGATATATTTAGTGAGTTCAGTTCTGTTTGCCTTTGTTTCTGTGTGCTCAAGCGCAGTGAATTTCAGATGACAAATGCACGAATGAAACATGTCAAGCACCAACGATCTGCATACCTACTGAAAATGGTCAAACCAAGTGTGTATGTCCACATGGCTCGTTAAGTGGTGATGCAACATGTGGCATGGATTGCATAGGAAAAACTGATGGAAATTATGGATTGGCATTTTGTTCTGACAACTATTTACATTGTGAAGGAGGTATTTTGACCTGATTGTTTTCATTATCATCATCATCATCATCGTCATCGTCGTCATCGTTGTCATCATCATCACGTCATCGTCATCATCATCATCATCATCATCATCATCATCATCATCATCATCATCATCATCATCATCATCATCATCATCATCATCATCATCATCATCATCATCATCATCATCATCATCATCAGAAATCAATCAATTAAAATTAAGATGTTTAGGAAGTGCCTCAGAACAAAGCTGCCCTGCTGGTCTAAAATTCGACATTTTCGATGGAGTTTGCAGCAGCAGTGGTTCGTTCCTTTGCAAATGCAAAGAACTGGGTGGACGAATAGTAGAAAGCACTCAGTCTTGTCTTTTGATGAATGCAGAGAAAACAACCTGGTTCAACATGTATGACTCCTGTAATCGCCAAGCAACAGAGGACCGTGACTTTTTTGGCCAATTCAACCACATGGTGGGGCGGCCAGTTCTCATCACCACCTATGAGATTCTTTCTGCTGCAGTAGAGCTGGGAAACGAACAAACAATTTGGACAGGTAGATTTCTAGAAGTCCAAAAATGTAAGTACCTTTTAGTTTAGGAATGAGAAGACTGATTGATGGAAATCCAACAGTATTGTTGGGGGACTACGCTTGGTGGCCAGCTCCTCACAACCCTAACGCCGCCTACGCCATAGACGTTCCTTTTATGCCAACTAGTTGCCCATTCTCCGAAAGCCATATTTATAACTGTGCAAAGGTTCAGACCAGTATAACCAGCTGTTTTAGTAATGATGCGTGCGTTAACGACCATTCTGCTATGTGCCACTACTTTTGTGAGTGAAGTGAGAAATTTGAAACAAAACCTATGTCTATCTTTACTGCAGATGACAATTGTGGCTCTGACTCATGCAACCCTCCAAAGGAATGCATCCCTGACCCAGAAAACCCACGCTGCGTTTGTCCTGCGGGAGCTATCAATGACTCAGTGTGCGGTGTCGATTGCTCAACAAAAACAGATGGTCAGTATGCTATAGGCAGTTGCAGCCAATTCTTCTACAGTTGTTCCGCAGGTGTGCACTATGAACACTTGTAATCAGTGCAGATGAGTATTGATTTCAGCAACTGTCTCCATCCAGGCCTGTCCAATAGGACAGAAGTTCAACCCCCACACTTTGAGCTGCTCTCACACTGTACTTGCATGTCGGTGTGCAGAAACTGGTGGAAAATATCTAGCTGAAGCCGACTCCTGTGTGTTCAGTAAAGCAAGCAGCAATTGGCACAATGCTTATGCAGATTGCCGGCAGAATTCTACACAACTGGGTCAGAACATAGTGGCACGACTGGCATTCTCGAGGACTGTCCAACAAACAGCTGCAATAACCGATCGAATGTTGACTGATTTTGGGTGGCTTGGTAAGTTATGCTTTTGGAAGACCCATATCTAGTGTCATGGTGGCCCCAGCATCGTTGAAGTGCTCCCTCCCTGTCAAATTGTATCATATCACAGTCAGGCACTTAATGAATGAGGTATCGGTACCAACGTTAGGGTATGGTATGGTATCTTGTATCCTACCGTTACCTATGGTACCAGTACCTTATGTGGTGTTAAGTGCCTGACTGTATCAGAAACCTTTGCAAATGACCGACGCCATATGGCGTAGTTGACCAACCTATCGGAAGCAAAAAAGTGAAGTAAACGTATCGGCGAGCTGTTTCAGGCCTACCGGAAAGCTATTTCAGAAAGCTCAGAAACGCGTTTTCAACCAGTCGCAAACTCAAAATTTGTTGTTTTAGATATGCAGATGACGTTTCAGTTAAAATGATTCAAAGATAACTTTCAGTCTAGCAGTTTACTGCACTAAACCAAGACAATCTGAAAATAACCTATCTGAAAGCCAGACCGAACATATCAGCAAGCTGGACCAACCATACCAGAAAGCCGGACCGTGAACCTATCTGAAAACCATGAACTTTCCCATACGTTTCATTTGCAAAAGGATAATAGTGAACCCACTATATGTTGCCACTATACTCGTACAAACACACATGGCATCTTTTGGTAACCGAGTTGTTCATTTCTGGAATGAAACTCTCCGTCGAAGTGGCTAACAGTCAGACTTTATCATCGTTTAAATATAGTCTAGCAAAACTAGACTGGAGTAGAAGCTTGCAAAGGTTTCGATAGCCACCTATGATTGGTTTCCTTTCATATGATCAGGTAACGATGAGCAAGGCTGGGTGTGTAGCCGGACAACTGGTCCGGCCTGCCCTGTGCCTGGTCTTTACTTAGTGCTGCTTTGGATGTTTCTTTCTTGAATAAACTGAACTGAACCGAACCACTTGCAGGTGGTAGGAGCATACCGAGTATGTATAAAAAAGCTACAGCTCTGTCGGACTATGGTTGGTGGCTAGATCCGTACAACAGTAATGCAATTCTGATTGAAAAAGGCAATCTCAGTTACTACTCTTCCATGATAATACACAGATCGATGGGTGATTGCTTGGCATACAGACGGCAGAAAGCATACAATCGGCTTGAGGACGATTCTTGCGGACGTGGCGTTTCATTGATCTGTGAGGCGTATTGTAAGTTCAACACTGAACTTTTTTACTGACAATCAGAGAGCACTTGATTCAGATGATGTCTGTCTGCCGAGCAACACCTGTGTGCCACCTAAGCTTTGCTATGCTGTCAGCGGCAAGGAATCCGCCTGTTTTTGTCCAGATGGCGCTGCAGATGATCTAAACTGCGGCGTGTCATGCGGATCAAAAGAGAATGGACTCTATGCAGTTGGAAACTGCGATGCCCACTATTACTCTTGCCAAAATGGTTTGCAGTTCTTAAGTGGTTTCCGCACATGATGATAAATCGGTGTTGTTTAAGGTATAGCCACCCTTTCATCGTGTGCAGCTGATCAGGTGTTTGATCCTTATAACCGCCAGTGCAGTGGAACGTCGTTGGCATGCGAATGCAGAAATAAGGGTGGAAAGTACGTGACTGAGTCTCAGTCATGCATTCTTCTAAAATACGTCAACAGTAATTGGCGCAGTGGGTTTGCCAAATGCAAGCGAATTGCAAATGCTTCGTTTCCTACTGGCGTATCTGCCAGACTCGCCCATCTAACCAATGCTGAACTTGTCCAAGCAGCTGTGGATGTTTCTGATTACACAAAGGGCCGCGATTATTTGATGTGGATAGGTAAGCCCAATCTTCTCACCGGCACAGTTGGTGTACTGGCTTAGGCCGCATAGCCACTGTGCGCTCATCCTCTTGGTGCTGCAAGTTTCTTGACGCAAAGAGTTGGTCGTCAGCACAAAGCTCCAACCAGGCCACCGAAAGCTGGTGACAGCGAGTAGGTAAAATGGGAAGAACTGACTGGATCTGCCATTGCACTGAACCCGCTCCACAAAGCATGCCGCGTTGGAGGATAAGATCTACGATATCAGAAGCTGTCTGAGAAACCAACTATGCTGAGAGCCTTCTGGCATACGGGCACCGGCGGCCCTGGGCGCCGGTTAGCTGACAGAATCATGACGTCAACATGCCAGGTGCTCTCGTAGTGACTGGAACCCCACAACATGGTTAGGACGTGGCTGAGCAGAGAAAGAAGGGCAAACTTCTGAGATTACGAACTACAGTGGTTGCGAAATGGATGAAGAGTCTGACCGTAGGCTGTGAAAGCCCCCACACATCAGATCGGATCGAATCGGCCCCATCTTCTCACAACCATGACATTGAAAGCGCATGGGTGTCTGTCCCGTGCAAACTGCTCCACATTGCGATCGTTAGTGGCGCGACTTTGTGAATGGAATTCAACCAAATTTCACAGAAACATAGTGCCAAGAGTGAATTAGATGCGTTATTGTGGTTAACCTGGATTTGTAGTACCAGCGAGCTCAGCAAAGGTGATAAAGAAAGTGGCGGATGAGGAAATCGCTATATGTGAGTGGTTGTGAGGTCTGCAAGCAATAAGGCAGTGGCAAATTAAGTGTACTTGGTGTCAGTCTGCGGTGACTGCAGTTTCACATGGCAAGGTTTAGTTTGTTGAATCCCGAAAACTGCTGCTTCACCACCTTATCGACTACAGCTGTTGCAAGCACTCAATGACGATGACCCTGATCGTCTCATGGAAATAGTTCACCATGATCAATTTAGTGATCGAATCCTCTGGTCTGATGAGGTACAGTTCGACTGAGTGAGCCGCCTTGAAAAGCACTGATTTCACGCTTTGTTGAGTAAACGCTATGTCTTTCAAACTATATTGATCAAAATTGGCTGAAATATAAGTTACCCTTAGCACTATATTTGTGTGACATTTGATTGAATTCCATTCGCATAGTCACGCACCACTAACGATCAAGTGTGAAACACTTAGCGCGGGACATCCTGTAGATCTCTAGGAATGCATGGAACCAAACTTGGAAACTCCACAACAATCAGTGACTATGTGTGGCAGTTGGACATCGAAAACGAGAATGCCATGTATTCTGTGCAACCTATGGACTACATTTCTAAAATGTCGATAGGCTCTCTGTATCGGGACTGTATCATGTACCGGGCTGCTTACTTTGACACTTTGCATGCGCTTCCATGCAGCTGGCCTAACTCTCTGACATGCGAGCTATTCTGTGCGTTTATTGTTGTTCATTCAAACTGCTGTACAGTAAACAAGGTTTAGATGACTTCTGCGCAAAGTCCAATCCATGCTCAACTCCAAAACTCTGCACGCCAGATACAGGTCATTTGGTACGTTGTGTCTGTCCTCATGGTGCTGTCAATGACAGTGCATGTGGGGTCAACTGTAGTGGAAAAGCCGATGGACTGCACAAAATAGGGTCTCACTCAAAGCATTTCTACAACTGCTCTGCAGGTAGACAGCAACTGACTGCTTTACACTTCAAAATGAACTTAGCTTGTAGGAACGGTCACCATTCTTGAATGTCCTGAGGATGAAGTCTTCAACGTTGGCTTGAACCTGTGCGCTACATCTAGTCTCAGCTCGAAATGCTTCGCTATGGGAGGAAAACACATTGGGCACAGAGAGACCTGTGTTATCTATCTGCAACAGGCAGTGAACTGGCCAAAGGCTCAGTTGATGTGCACTGAGCTGGCTCAACAGTTCGGGCCAAACTACAAGGGTCACTTGGTCAATATCGCTGACCGCGCTATGCTGGCTCATGTGCTTGAACTACTGCAGATGACGGTCTGGATTGGTATGTTGACGAAGTGCTTTCTCTTCATTTCTGCATTCCTTGTACAGGCCTCCGGTCAACTGTGGGCAGGACTGACAGATCGGAGAATTTTGTTTGGATGCTAGGTCTGAATAATGAGACTGCTCCTCTTGTCCCTGGTAGCTTCATGAAGCAGCAAATGGACCGCGTCATCAGCGCTGATAGTGACGGATGGATTGACGAATGTGTCTTTTTCTATGGTCTTTATGATACTGACATGTTTGTCAAGCAACGCAGTTGTAGTCACGCTCACCGTCCAATGTGTGAGATAAACTGTAGGTTTGCATCTTGCATACCTTTGAAAGTTGATAGATAAGATTTTTTTAGATGACACAGAATTCCAGTTACAGCCGGTCTGTGCAGAGGGCAACCCATGCCAGAATAACGGAACCTGTGTAGACCATCCATACTCATACCGACGATACAACTGTCTCTGTGCCTCTGGGTGGACCGGCATGAACTGCTCGCTGGAGTGTAAGCTGTTCAGACTGGCTGAGTGACCACCCAACTGACTAACTTTTGGATCACCCATAACTTCAATCAGACAGACAGACAGACAGACAGACAGACAGACAGACAGACAGACAGACAGACAGACAGACAGACAGACAGACAGACAGACAGACAGACAGACAGACAGACAGACAGACAGACAGACAGACAGACAGACAGACAGACAGACAGACAGACAGACAGACAGACAGACAGACAGACAGACAGACAGACAGACAGACAGACAGACAGACAGACAGACAGACAGACAGACAGACAGACAGACAGACAGACAGACAGACAGACAGACAGACAGACAGACAGACAGACAGACAGACAGACAGACAGACTGCAACTGACCGTGACTGGCTGAATGACCGACTGATGTACTCACATGAGCACACATCCATCAAGCTTAAAGTACAGTTGGTAGGTATACCTGAACCTGAACCTGAAACCTGGGTATTAACCTGAAAATTGTGAACCTGAACCTGAACCTGAACCTACTAGAAAATATAAGTACTTACCTGACACCTACTAGGTCGGTACCAACTTTTCAGGTTTTTTTCCTCTTAAACTTCCCGGTACATGTAGCACATACTGTCAACTTTTGAAATTGGTTAGATCAGGTATTGCTAGACGCTCTACAGTTTTGTTCTTAAAAATGGTGTGTGTGAAGCGACTAATGCACATTATCTGCACCTACGTGTACTGTAACTTAAACATGAAGGCGATTATAGGGAAAAGCCCCCATCCGGAAATTGGCTTTATGAAAACTTGTCTTCCGCTATGCCTAAGCCTAGCTTTAGTTTGTTGGGTTGAACGTAAGCTTAAACGTCAGCTAGTAGAACTTATGTAAGCCTGAGCCTTATAACTTTATGCCGGAACTTAGAGTTTGAAATGAACGTTCCTGGAGTGCATCAGGGTGGGTTTCCTACTACAATGGAGATCGGTCCGTCATACCGCAAAAATTGTCTTGCCTTTTTCTCGTTTTTGTCGAATTGTTGGTTTGTAAATTTCGATTGCTTTGAACATGGAGTGTTTTCTTAAGAAAAGGAACGGGAGCGCTATTGATTTAGCTCATAGCCGAAAATTTGTGTCTTATTTAAAAGTACCTGAACCTGAACCTGACACCTGGGTACTTTTGAAAAATGTACCTGAACCTGAACCCGAACCTGAAATTGGATTTTAGAGATGCCTGAACCTGGACTTACCTGAAATTTGGTGGTACCTACCAACTGTAGCTTAAAGTAGCACTTGTGAGTGTTTAGTTATCTGTGAACGACAAAAGCCATGCCAAAATGGGGCTGGATGCATCGGTGGACCTGACCCAACAGAAAGCTACATGTGCAACTGCACATTTGGCTATTTCGGTGTCAACTGCACAGATTACCACAGTATCTCACTGTTGCCACGTTTATTTCAGTCTTTATGAGACAATTTTCAGAGCCATCTTGTCCATCTGACACAGTGCTCAAGTGGAACGGATCGTTGTGCTACTGCAAAAGTATGTGTAGCTGCTGTATTTCCATTCAAACGCATGTTATAGGTCTCATGTCATTGATTCCTACTGGTCGATCGAAGTTTCGCAGAATTTCTGTCGAAGCCCAAGCAGTTGGACGTGGTGTGCTGAGAAATCTGACAATGAATTCAATTGCGCAGTGTGCCACTGAATGTCACGTGACTGAGGGATGTTTCTTCTTTAGTTTCCATACTGAACAGTCGATCTGCACTCTAGCTAAAAACCTGTTTTATGTGATACCTGTTCAGAATGTACGCTTCTACGCTCGAATTCTGTAGCTCAGTCGATGAAAATGTTGCGCTCTACAATGTACATCAAAACATTTCTATGTTATCAAGAGTATAGAGCGTCGATTTTACCCCTTTTACATTGCTATTGTAAAATGCTAATTTTAGACTTTTATGCTTGCGTCTTTGATTTGTTGATAAAGCTTTTACACTTTCTGACTAATTATTGCAATTCAATATACTCAAACAAACCTCATGTATGTGCAACAGCTCTGTTCTTTAGTTTACTTTCAACACTGAACCTCTGATAAAATATATGAGAGATATTTGCTCGTGTTCAAAGATGAACAGATGCAGGTGAATAACGAAACTAAATAATTAGAAAGAAGAAGAAGGTAGTCTGTCTGCAGCATGTCTCAGAGGGACTCATCAAACATTTCTGCACCGACGCAGATGTCTACTACAGTGTAACTGAAGATGAATTCCACCACCAACGCTGCAGACTTGATTCTGAAGTTTGCAGTTTACATAGTTGAAGGGTTCCTTCTCAGCTTCTCCAATGCTCTAATAGTTGCTGCCATACTCTGCCACCGTCAACTGCGTCACTTGAAACACTATCTTATTGTGGCAGGTATAGCGTAAACTACCCCAGTGCCTTTGTTACCCTGTCATATTTTAGGTCTCGCATTCGCAGACATGACAGCAGGGATAGCTCAACTCCTTGCCGGGTCGGGTCGCATTCTACTTATCTTCAGCGGATTGTCTACCCAGTCGCTCAGTCGGTTTCAATGTCTTTTAACTCCTTGGAATCTACTCTTTGTCCTCTCTGACCCTTTGCAAGGTGGCATGTTGCTCGCAATTTCAGTTGACCGATGTATCGCAATCGGCTGGCCGCTTGAGTATTTCGGCTTTGGGTGTGCTTATGCCAAGAAAATGATTGCACTTGTGTATGTGTATGCCTGTGTACACCTTGTAGCTGCGCTGGGTTCTACAGGGTGTCCCAAAAAAAATGACAACATTTCTTTTTGCTGCCATTTTCGCAATTTTTGACCAAATTGTCTGAAATTTGAAACATAAGTGCCAAAAAAGTGGGAATTTTATGTGTTAAAATTTGGTGCATCAGGATTGACCCAGTCCTGAGAAATTCAACAATATATAAAATTGAGAAATTTCAATTAAAAAAATGTAGAAACAGCATCAAAAATGGAAACTTTTCTTTTTGCTGTATCTTCTTTAATTTAGGTCGGAATTGGATGAAATTTTGAATATATGCGCAGAATAACGGGTTGATTTGTAGATCAAAAGTTGGCGCATGAACCCAGCCCAGCTCTTGACATAAAAAATCCCGATCACAATACAACGACAACATTGATTTTCGCGCCCCTTAGCTGTAATGAAGCTCCTGTAAGCGTAATTCAGTCTGTCACCCCAAACATGGTAAGAAATGTTTATGATGCTTATGGGAAACGGTTGCAGCAGTGTATTAACTCAAACGGAGATCATCTGGATGGTGTTTTATTCCTTAGTTCTCAGAGTTTGCACGTTCTTCATTTTTCTGCAGTAAAAACTCTGATTTTCTTTAGTTTCCAAGAACTAGCGAAATGGACTGATTAATGCCAGAACTTTTGACCTACAAAATATCTGCGCATATATTCAAAATTTCATTCAATTCCGACATAAATTAAAGAAGATACAGCAAAAAGAAAAGTTTCCATTTTTTATGCTGTTTCTACATTTAATTGAAATTTCGCAATTTTGTATATTGTTGAATTTCTCAGGACTGGGTCAATCCTGATGCACCAAATTTTAACACATAAAATTCCCACTTTTTTGGCACTTATGTTTCAAATTTCAGACAATTTGGTCACA
The DNA here is from genome assembly GCA_030248155.1 of Sabatieria punctata. Classification (NCBI taxonomy): domain Eukaryota; kingdom Metazoa; phylum Nematoda; class Chromadorea; order Araeolaimida; family Comesomatidae; genus Sabatieria; species Sabatieria punctata. The sequence goes on from JASANB010003449.1 coordinate 54,799, forward strand.
ATTTGCGAAAATGGCAGCAAAAAGAAATGTTGTCATTTTTTTTGGGACACCCTGTAGTTACCGTTTCGAGACTTTAGATCAAGCTGCTATTTGTTTGCTGCCCTATGGGTTAGATCCTCTGTTCTATGGCTTCCAAACACTGTCTAGACTCTTTTTCTCTTCTTTCAGTATGCTTGGGTATGCACTGGTGATGGTTATGTTTCACCAGTCGTCTCAGGTGGTCCCAGTGCCATCTACGGTCAGTACATTGCAACAGCAACTTGCGTACAAACGCGAACAAAGAATACAGCGAAAAGTAGCGATGACTCTGGGACTGAGTGCTTGTTTCACACTGGTTCTGTACACAATCCCGGTTCTGTTTGAGTTCGCTTTGTCGTTGACTGATGAAGGGTGGCACGCGCTGAATGGCATGATTCCTTTCTTTTACATAATGAACAATCTGAATCCCATTTTGAACTTGTTTCTGTTCAGCTGGAAGTTGAAAGATTTGCAGAGCGGCATAAAGTGCTTGTTCACTGGAAAGTCAATTGCCAATGGGAACAGATAAATGAATAGAATTTCTTCATCGTCAGTTGCATAACTTTCTTTTGTGTGGTAATATTATTTTCTGAGATATGAATTGTGAGTGATTGAATCTTCATGTGAATAGAAATACAGTTGACAGACTGCTTTTTGTTGTGATCTTTAATTGTTTTCATTTAAAATTTGTTGAAAAAAGCTTCTTCACGGCTTACAAGCTCTCACAGAGAACACTCATTTCAGTGGTGTGTACGTGTACGAAGATTCGGAAAGGGGTGCAACATTTTGAAAGGGCCTGGTTGGGCCACGGTAAGAAAATTCAGAAAGATTAGCTTTCAAAAACACGTTTAAAAGACATAAAATTAAGAGAACAGCTTTAGTACATAATTCATTAGTTTCTCTTATTTTTGACAGACTTTCTCTTCCTACCTCCCCCACAAAGGGCGAGTGAACCCACCCTACACCATCCTGCATACGCATCTGTCTTCACGTTTAAGGGAGTGGAAAATTTAGCGGTGATAAATACATTCAGACTACTTTGGTACCGCACGCATATATTCACTGGCGACTTGAATTGGATATATGTAAGTGCGACGAAACGAATCGCAGCCCTTTAAACTGGTTTTCAAAATAGTAAATAGTACTACGACTAAGCCACTGGGGGTAATGTCCTACAATAAATAATACCGCGAACGCGACGGACTGTGTAATATCAAAAAAGCGCAAAAAAGAAATCGGCGCAAATCTACGTAGCGTAACCGCAAATGCGCCAAACCGTATCCGCGGGGCTTTTCCCGCCGACCACCCTAAATTTAAAATTGTTTAACACTGTTGCTCAGACGCAGTTTTCAATCCGCCCTGACACACTTTTCGTTCATTATTGCCAATTGGTGACACAAACCAAGAGTTATTCCAAGAAGAAACCAAGAGGCTGTCAGCACTAAGAAAAACACCGAGATAGAGACTCTGCAGGAAAATAAATAACGCTCGACTTAGTACATTCGTTTAGTACGTTCCGAGGGGTCTAGCAAAGAGGCAGAAAAAATCGGGAAGGAATTCCACAGCAGCGGGATGCTGTACTAAAACAATACATGCTGAACATTTTTATAAGTTACCTTTTAAAAACGCATTGAAATAGCATTCTGGGGGAAATTTACAGTCACCGGAGTTTTCCATCTACAGCACAAGACCGGGTCTTATAATCGGAAAATGCCTAAATTCAGGGTCACATTTTTGCACCAGTTATAAGACCCGGGTCTTGTAGGAGGAAAATCTATATTTTACAATTAAAACTCGATGTTCTGCATGAAAAGCATGAAATACACTGGTTTTGATTTGATCTTGGCAACAGCTGACTGTACGTTAAGGCTGAGTAGTTGAGTTTTAAACTAGTTTTGAAAACTTCGGCAAAAGGGGAGTGTAAACCCACCATACATCCAAAAATGGCTGTTGTAACTTTTATGAACTACGAAATGAAAAGGCGAGAGTAAAATATTACTAATGTAACGAAGCCAGCATAAAATATACGAGAAAACCTAAATAAGTTGTTCTATGAAGCCATTTGTGTCTCTAACAGTTACGCATTTCCTTCCATTCACCACAGGTAATAATTGAAATGTTAATTGAGATTCCAATCGAATTTCAATTAAACTACAATTAAATTATGGCCCAACTTTCAAATTTCAACTGAGTTACATTAATTGAATTGCAAGTAAAGCAAACCATTACAATAATATGCGAATCTCAGTTACAAAATAGTTTTATTTGAACGTGCCGCCTGTACAGTAACCTAAGACGCTGAAGCGAAAAGGAACTGGATGGATTTGCGCCAATTCGATAGGCATTGGCTGGCTCGCAGACATCTTGGCTGATTGATGCCTTACGGGCCGTCCCTTTTCGCTGAGTTACGACTAGTTTTCGGCTGTGTGTGACTGCACTACCACAGACTTATTGGTCTCACCTATAACTACATATAGTCATAGCAACTGATCTAATCTGGCATCAGGCAGCGGTCATCGGCAACTATCCAAAAGTCTCGATCGATAGTTGTCCACTGGTTTAGTGGCTGGCCTGTTTAGCGTGCTGGTAAAAATACCCATTGCCTATTCTCTGGCCGTGTTGTTCAATAATGCAAGAGTCGGAAATCGCTGTGAGTTGGAGAACTTTTTAATTGCGCCAGAGTAGTAGTTATTCTTACTGAAACGCTTCCTTTTAGGACAGGTCGCCGATTCAAGTAAGTCTATCGGACCCGGATTACGCAGAAGAATTGCTGGAACGCATAGAACAGCGTTACCCGCCGAATAATGCATTGCGAAGCGCTTTTGGTGAGTTTTTACGTTCTAAATTATAATTCTAAGGTAAGTCCCCAGACCCCCGTCCTATGCACGGCTACCGATGACTATTTTTCGAATCAATTCCGACTTTTTCAGCAATTTTTTTGCTATTTCAAAAGTGAAAATTTATAAATATGGACTATTTTCCCCTCTATTTGAGGACAGATTTGCGGTTTTTAGGCGATTTTTGAGGGATTTTTAGAACACCACCGCCTCCATCGGGTTTTAAGAGTCAGTCTCTGATTCGATCGAGTTTTGCCCCTTACTCCTATTCCAAGTTGAAAATCGAACTTTAGCGTAGAGGGCTGTGTGTTGGTGCACTAATAGACATTCAAGCGATGATTAGGTTAGGTATACTCTCTAATCCAGATTTTGACAGTCGCGGCAGAATATCTACCGTAATTTTGGCAAAATCATTTTGCTTGGAATGCCCCATTCAAATATTTGTCAAAAACGGCAAATGTTTTTGGCAAATTTTCTGCCGTGTCAAAGTGGCAAATAATTTGCCAGAAGCACTGCTGGCAAATAATTTGCCAATACTGGCATAATATTTTGTCGTCATTGCTGCAATGCAAATCACTACAAAAAACGCTTTATTTTTTAACTCAGCAACAGACACTGAAATCACGCAAATACAGCAGAACAGTGATCGTCTTACAGTTCGATCGATCCACAGCTGGTTCAGAATGTCCATTCTGTTTCGTGTAGTGGTATTCTTCTGGCGGAAATTTATGTTCTGAGCGTGCAACCGTTTGTTCTCGACGTCTCCTCCACTACTAATAGGCAGCAAGACACGATTCCAGGAGTTCACAAATGTTTTCTGGACCTCTTTCCATCAGCAGTGCAGGCAGGTAAAGGCAGAGCGACATTGTAAGTGCCGGGATGATAACTCTGTAGTCACTTCAACTGCCTCACGGAGTGCCGCATCAGCATATCAGCCTAACAAAAGTGAATCTGAGATACATACATAGCCAATTGAGTATACACACACACACAAACACACACATGTACTATTACGTCGATCGTTGGATGGCATGAATCTACAGTATAGATCAAAAAAAATGTCCCATCGCTTTTTCGGCCTTCACTCAAACGTTTCGTTCTCAGTCACTTCTTTACCGATTTGGCTCAAATTTTCAGCAAAAATTAACAACATGGTTGGCTAAATATTCTGCAAGTTTAGTGCCAAAATTCCGACTCATACTGGTTTTATGACCCGAAAACTAGGAATGAGGGTGGTCCACGGAAATTTATTTTTTTTCGGTAATACAAGGAGTACAGTCCTAAAACTTGCAGTAATGATTGGTGTTGCTATTGGGCATAACATACTAAGCGGGCAGCCCCGTAGCTCAAAGGGCACTCAAATGGGGGAATTTCAAAAACATGAGTGAAAATCCCATAGTTAAGAAATCTGCACCTTCTAGAATCAAAGCACTGAATCTGTTGTTAATCAACATAGATTGTAGCAGGAAGTTCGACAAATAAATGAACCTGATATTTAAGCTCTGTTCCACACCATAGTAACCATCCCTGCAGCGTTTTTTGAAAATTGAAAATCTTTAGAATCGTCATTTTGCCGGTTTTACGAAGAAAAGTCATATTTCGTATGTTTTTAAAATTCCCCCATTTTAGTGCCCTTTGAGGTACAGGGCTGCCCGCTTAGTATGTTATGCCCAATAGCAACACCAATCATTCCTGCAAGTTTCAGGACTGTACTCCTTGTATTACCGAAAAAAATTAAATTTGCGTGGACCACCCTCATTCCTAGTTTTCGGGTCATAAAACCAGTATGAGTCGGAATTTTGGCACTAAACTTGCAGAATATTTAGCCAACCATGTTGTTAATTTTTGCTGAAAATTTGAGCCAAATCGGTAAAGAAGTGACTGAGAACGAAACGTTTGAGTGAAGGCCGAAAAAGCGATGGGACATTTTTTTTTATCTATACTGTATATACATTTGTTGGCCTAGAATCCCCTAGACACGTGTAAAATATTGGGAAAACCACACTACCTGTCTACAAATCTGTACTGGGGTATTTTAGTTGCAAACTCTCTGTAGGTGTTGCCTTTCTTGACAAATTCCCCACAAATCGGAGTTTAAAAATGTGAGTCTGCTCACTCTGAATTCTATTCTTAGATTTCTCTTATCGCTATGAGTAGTCCGAATCCCCTGAATTTTGCTTTTCCCTCAAAAACATGACGTAAAAATATGAAGTACCTTCGGTAGCGGGACATCAAGCAGTAAATCTTTCTTGTGACAGTGGGCCATGCGAGCGATGGCTCAGTGAACTGGAGGCAATTCTTCGCATCGGAGCAAATACATTAGCCAGCCGAGCGGCCACTAACAGCTAACAGCGTCAAAGAAAACGGCATGATTCAAACAAGCTGGCATGCACAGACCAGGGCCTCTGGGCGCCAGCTACCAAAAACTGTGCAGTTTAAACTGTTCGGGCAATTATGCTGCCAACACCTACAAGGCAGAATATTTTGCCGAATCGGCCGAGCAGATATTTTGCCAAGTTTAGCAAAGTATTGTCCTGAATGCTATGAGCAAAATATTTTGCCGTTCTGCGGGTCTGGTACACCCCTTTCCGGTGGAGTACGAACAAAAAATCCCCCGAAAATAAGGAATACTGTAATACAGACAATGATCATGTACGGACTAAAACTGTTAATTTCTGCTTATTTTACCGTCAATAACGGCTTCTAATTGCTTTCTTAACGGCTAATTTTTCAAAATTTCTTGCCCTAGTTGGACAATGGCCCAACCAGGTTTCTTCTAAATTTTAATCCCTGTGATAGAAATCCTGTGTTCACCACTGGAATGTACCTTTTCACTGAAATGCAATTTTTGGCTCAGCAACGCAAGTATTGGGTATTGGCAATTGGGGTCTAAACAGTCAGGCACTTAACGCCGTTTATGGTACCGACACCGTATAAGGTGCCGGTACCATATATGGTACCGGTACCGGTAACAACGCGAAGGTAGGGGTTACAGGGGTAGGGGTTAGGTACAGACCTCGAACGTGGGGGTACCATACTGTATATGGTACCGGTACCTTATATGGTACCACCACAGGCCACAAACGTGGGGGTACCATTTGTGGTACCACTACCCTAGGTACCGGTACCTTATATGGTGTCGGTACCATAAACATCGTTAAGTGCCTGACTGTCTAAGGGATTGGGATTGGGTATTGAATTGAGTATTGAGCTATTGGGTTTTTCAGGAATTGTTCGCACTCTACTTCTACGTATATTAAACTGAGCTCTCTATAAATTTCAGAGGCAGCGCCGCCGTCTTTTAGCCACTCATCTCTTCAATCGGACCCGGTCTTTGACGCTAAGCAAAAGTCCGATTGGACTGAGCACAAGAATAAGTCCAAAAACTACAAAGATGCCTTGAAATTTCGCCAGAAACTACCGATCTACCAGGAAAAAGCAAAGATCTTGGCCGCTTTATCAGAACACCAGGTTCACTTTTCTCTTACTCAAGTGCGAGTACATATTGAAACGTTAAGCTACATAGATTAACATGTGCTAAAGGGTTTCCAGCCGGGCCATGCAGGGCCATATATGGGCCGCAAAAATCTAGTGGGGTATGGTTTGCCACGGATTTGGTACGTAGGCCGTTATCGCAAAAAAACTTGAAGAAAAATCTTAGCAAATTGCACAAAAAGTAGCCAAATTTTCCGATGGATAGGAGCACACATAACAAGGGGTCAGGGGGTCTCCGCCGATTCGACTGAGGTCAGATCCCTCAGATTTGCGGTCAAGTAAAGTTTCAGAAAATTTTTACAACTTTCTTGAATCTGCTGGGTTGTTCTTTATCACTCTTGTTCATTGCCAAAATCTCTGTTTTGACTTTGAGGACAAATCTCTCATTAACTAAGCAGGCTATCTTAATCAATCTTTCAAGAATTTATTTATCTTTCATTTAACAAAGGATTGATTCAAATCGGTTTAGATTTGCGGTTGCTACAGCAAAAAAAATCTGCTGGGTTGTTTTTTTGGCGGACGCTGTATATATCCCTGCGTGCATAATAAAACGACCTGTTAAATGCATGCGTGTACTTACTATATGTATATGAACGAACACTCTAGCAGCTACGTTTTTAGGTTGTGCTAATAAACGGCATGGCCGGGAATGGCAAATCCACTCAGATTCCTCAGATAATCTTGGACGAAGCGATCAATAACAACAGAGCCTCCTCCACCTTTATTCTGGTGGTTGAGGCTAACCAGGTCAGCGTGGAGCAACTGGCTCGTAGAGTTGCCAACGAAAGGGACCAACCTCTTCGGGAATCTGTGGGCTACTCGGTATGAAACATCACCCCAGCACCGGACATGAACTGACCAGTTTAGGGGCCGTCCATAAACGACATCGTTCCAGAGGGGGGACGGGGTCTGCTGAAATGCGACAATAGACGACGCACTAGGAGGGGGAGGGGTTAGCAAAAACGACGTCACTATTTTCGGAATTTTAGGAAACTTGAATTGCATTATTTTTTGATTTATGCACATTCTGTCAAACGTTTCTGCATACAGCTGATACAGAATAAAGTTGAACAACAACAACAACAACAACAGAAAAGCTTCCCAGAGTGGTTGTAGGGATTTATTCAATTAATTGCGCTGTATGGTAACAAGAAAACGTTACAGTACTGTATGTACTGCCCTTTTATGAGGGGGGTAAACTGAAAACGACGTCGCCGTAGGGGGGTCCCCAAGAAACGACGCAAGGCGATTTTTGGGGGAGGGGGTCCGAAAAATCGGGATTTTGGAACGACATCGTTTATGGACGGCCCCATAAGGCAGATTGAAATCTCAAATCCTGAGGGGCATGGGGCACCTGTTGAGGGGTTGAAAGGGCACAGCCCAGAGTTTTGCGTCTTATGCCATTTACTCTTTCAGTCCCGAAATCATGTACGAGTGAGTCGGAAGAGAGGCGCCATCGAATTTGTGACGGCTGGAAAACTGCTGGAGCGTTTGAAGCGAGGTCAGGTGCTGTCTAGCCAGGAACATTCCGTTTCTCATATCATAATGGATGATGTATTCCAACGCACGATGGAGCAGGATATAGCTCTCACTATTCTCAAGGATGAGCTCACTCTGCAGAGAAACGATTTCCAGGTGGTCCCCACTTTTGTATGACTCTTGTCCTCTGTCACCTAGTGATGTAAAAAATTAATTTAATTGTAATTGAAATTCGCATAATTGGCCCGTTTTTAATTTCAATTCAATTAATTTAATTTAATTGAAATTCAAAAGTTGGGCCATAATTTAATTGTAATTTAATTGAAATTCGCCTGGAATTTCAATTATATTTTCAATTATTTCCTGTGATGAATGTAAGGAAATGCGTAAGTATTAGAGGCGCTAATGACTTCAAACAAACACCTATTTAGGGTTTGTCACCTTTTTATACTGACCTCAGTTTGTTTTTAATATTTTATGCTTTGCTTTTTATTTTGTAGTTCATAAAAGTCAAAACGGTGCTTTTTAGATGTATGGTGGGTTTACACCCCCCTTTTTGGCGAAGGTACCTAGGATATGTGATGTTGCTCATAAATGCTGAAAACCTTTAGATTACATATGTACCGATATAATAAATAATGAACTAACTGTAAATTTCTCCCAGAATGCCTTTTTATGCGTTTTTAAAGGGCACCCTTTTAAAATTTTCTTGCCTGGTTGGGCAGCAGGCTAACCAGCTGTCTCTAAGCTTTTACATGGACATTTTTCTAAGTCCTCCTGGGTCACTGTCACTGTTTTTAACAGCAAAAATAGAACAATTTTCAAAAAAATTGAAAAAATAATTGAAAAAAATGCATAATTGAAATTTTTCGAGGTTCCATAATTTAATTGAAAATATAATTGTAATTGAAAATAATGGAAAACTATTTCAATTAATTTAATTTAATTTAATTGAAATTGAAAACTTAGGCCATAATTTAATTGTAATTGAATTGAAATTCAAATTCCATAATTTTACATCACTACTGTCACCCTGACAAACTGAGTAGTAAGGGACGGTATGCTGGAGGGGCAGTCGCTGCCTCTCCCAGCCGTCTCGAGATAAGCTGCGCCGGCTTATTTCGAGACCCCGCCCCTTATGACTCCGCCCCGACCCGCCCCGCTCGGGAGTTTGAAACGTAGGTGCAAAATCCGGCGGTTGAACATTCTCACACGCACCCACCGGTCTTACCAAATTTCCTTTAACCCAGCCTTCGCCCCGGTGGATATGTTGTGAAAACGCCACACTCAAACTCTACAGTTGCTACTCATTTTTTGCTTCATACGTACGTTGTTTACCAGTGCAAATGTTGCTTTTCGTTTAGTGCCAGCTGCAGCCAAGCTTGCTTTTTTGTCTCTAGAGATAAGCGGGCGGCCGACTGAATTACGTGCCATGTTTGTAAACTCTCACCAATCCGTATTGCGTTTTTATTAAACACCAACACGCAAGCGATTTACAATACGCTTCACTTAATGAGGTGACGGTGGGCGGCCGTTATTTTAAAACAGCTTCCACTCAGAATTAGTCAACTAGCCAGCTGGTCTATCTCCGCCAAGGGAGGCTTGAGATTAAAAACTGAATTTGGGGCTGGTATTTTTGGCGCGAAATTCAAACGTTCAGAATTAGAAACTTTGGTCAATACTTGGGGACCAACTAATAAATAAATTAGTGTAGTATTGTTTAGTTGTTCTCTTGTTTTCTCTTCCCTCAATGGCTGTTTGAGTCAGATTAGCTATACATATAATAAATAATAATTAAAAGTACAATAACTAAAAATAAACGTGAAAATAATAAAAATAATTGAAAAGAAAATATAAAAATAAAGAAATACAAGAAGAAACATGTTTAGAATCGGCGCCCAGAAATGAGAGAACATTATTTGACAGAGCATTGGCTGCCAATTCGTGAAAAACCCTCAGGATTTCGAGATTCAAATTCTCGACCCTAGGATTCACAAAATCTCACAAAGATTGTCGATCTTCCATCGATCTTCTCGATCTTTTACAGAGATTTCACCGGTATTGTCAAGAATGGGTGACAGTAAAATCGATTTGGCAGAACTCTTTGGAGATGTAATCGACAAGTCTGAAAAAGAAATGGGCAAGAAGAAAATACCCAAACCGATAAGAAAACGAAAGCAGCCAACAAGGTCCAACACTAAGAAACGGTCAAAAATCGAGAAAACCAAGAATGAGGTGGAAACGAAACTGCTGCATCAGACAGCTGTTGAAAAACCGGAGACAGAAAAAAATAGTGAACCCCATTGCTGCTGTGCTATCTACATTTATGTATGAATAAAATTCGTTTACTTGTGGGACTGTTGTTCAGATCACTGCAGAATTTGGTCAGATCGCGCCGGTATTTCCCTAAATTTTGAATTTCCCGCGAAAACTTTGCTGGAATTTTACCGAACAATCAAAAGTTCAGTCAATATCTTCTTCAGCTTGTTCTTCTTCATTCTGCTCTTCTTCAATTTGCGCTTCTTCAGATTAGATTTTTATTCTCGCATAAACTTTTTCACCAGAAACTTGCGTTCATCCCAAGCTTTCTCAATCGCCTCGTCCTCATCGAGATCTTTTTCCATATAGTTATTAGAAGTATTCAAGATAGCAGTGTATACCTCATCTTCATCTTGGAAATATGTTGCAAACTTCAGTTTTTCCTGAACTGTCTTTTGCAGCTGGTCCAAAAACTCGCTGAACAATGGTTCCTTCAGTAGTCCTTCATAACTTTTTAAAATTCATGTTGTCAAAAGTTTCTCTAAGCAAAAATACCCAGTACTTCTCTCCTTTATCAGGCTCTGACTGGTCAGACTTTGATTCAGTAGACTCCAATTTGTCAGATTCTGTTTGTTGGCTTTCAGACTCTTCATCGGCTGGAATCATTTCGTGTTGAAGTCTTTCATGGCGGCGACGGTTTGATGCAGAAGATAGCTGAACACCACACGTCGGACAAATACATGGATCCATTTCAACGGCACTACAAATTAACTGTTGCAACCGCACAGGAAACTGACAACAGAACAAACTGACTGTTAGAGAAAATGTCTTGCTTTATATATGAAAATCAGAGGGGCTTTTGAGCAGTTTTCAAATTTTTAAGTTTATCTTAAATGTTTATCTTTATGTGCGAAGTTTCTAATTCTGAACGAACTGAACTGAATAATTTACTATATTTATTTTCACGTTTATTTTTAGTTATTGTACTTTTAATTATTATTTATTATATGTATAGCTAATCTGACTCAAACAGCCATTGAGGGAAGAGAAAACCAGAGAACAACTAAACAATACTACACTAATTTATCTAATTAGTTGGTCCCCAAGTATTGACCAAAGTTTCTAATTCTGAACGTTTGAATTTCGCGCCAAAAAGTACCGGCCCCGAATTCAGTATTTAATCTCAAGCCTCGCTTGGCGGAAATAGACCAGCTGGCTAGTTGACTAATTCTGTGTGGAAGCTGTTTTAAAATAACGGCCGCCCACCCTCACCTCATTAAGTGAAGCGTATTGTAAATCGCTTGCGTGTTGGTGTTTAATAAAAACGCAATACGGATTGGTGAGAGTTTACAAACATGGCGCGTAATTCAGTCGGCCGCCCGCTTATCTCTAGAGACAAAAAAGCAAGCTTGGCTGCAGCTGGCACTAAACGAAAAGCAACATTTGCACTGGTAAACAACGTACGTATGAAGCAAAAAATGAGTAGCAACTTGTTTAACAATGTACTGTACGTATTGGCAAAAAGGAGTACCAACTGTAGAGTTTGAGTGTGGCGTTTTCACAACATATCCACCGGGGCGAAGGCTGGGTTAAAGGAAATGTGGTAAGACCGGTGGGTGCGTGTGAGAATGTTCAACCGCCGGATTTTGCACCTACGTTTCAAACTCCCGAGCGGGGCGGGTCGGGGCGGAGTCATAAGGGGCGGGGTCTCGAAATAAGCCGGCGCAGCTTATCTCGAGACGGCTGGGAGAGGCAGCGACGTCCGTGACGTCACTGCCCCTCCAGCATACCGCCCCTTACTACTAAACTGAATGGCCAACCCTGACTGACTGACCATCTGTCTGTCTGTCTGTCTCTGCAGTACAGTACAGTACAGTACAGTACAGTAGTTTATTCTTGTATACAGCTTGCACCATGCAAGCACAGTAAACGGCAGAGAAAATAGAAATCAATAAAAACTAGTCGGGTAACAAAACTTAAGCTCTGTCTGTCTGTCTCTCTCTCTCCATTACATCCAGTATGTTTACAATGCCCTTACATCGCAATGGTGCCCTATATGCGCTGTATAGTGAATAAGTCACATATTATGTATGCTGCTTCATACTGCCTTCTCTTGCAGCTGGTCTTGCTTGGAACGTGCAACAGTACTGAAGAGATGATCGATTATTTTGGCATCAATGCGAAAGCAATGGCTGAGGTGGACAAAGGGGTGTTCCCAGTCAGTCAGCTGTTTCTAGAAGACATTCTGACTAAAACCGGCTTTCATCGCAAGGACACCAGCATAATAGATCAGCAGACTGAGCACTTTGATGAACTAGCTGTATGTGTCTGCTGCAGTGCTTATGTGTGCATAAGTTTATCTTGTATTGATCATTTTAGAGTAAAGAGAAACAGAACTATGTAAAATCGCTGAGGTTGTCCCACAAGTACTCAGAGCATCACATAAAGGAGCTGGAGAACTACTGGAAACTGGCCGTTGATGAGGAACTGATTGTGCATCTGGTGCTCCATCTGATTAGAACCACCAGTCCGGATGAGGGAATCATTGTGTTCGTGCCAGGCTGGCAAGAGATCAACCAGATCTTCTTCAGTCTGTGTCAAAAGCTAAATTCTATCACAGCAGACAAAATCATTCTGCTCAAGATGCACTCAGTCATGTTCACTCGTAATCGCAACAGGGTATACCGACCGACCGACCGACCGACCGACCAAGCGACTGACAGACCAACTGATCGACTGACTCTGACATGGATGGACGGCATTAACGGATGGATGGATGGACTGACTCTGTCTGTCTGTCTCTGTCTGTCTGTCTGTCTGTCTGTCTGTCTGTCTGTCTGTCTGTCTGTCTGTCTGTCTGTCTGTCTGTCTGTCTGTCTGTCTGTCTGTCTGTCTGTCTGTCTGTCTGTCTGTCTGTCTGTCTGTGCCGCATGACAATTGCCCCCATCAATTGCCCCACTGACAATTGCCCCTCCGACAATTCCCCCAAATCATTGCATTATCAACCAATTGTCGAAGGGGCAATTGATGGAGGGGCAATTGTTGGGGCGCAATTGTCATGCACTGGTAACGATGTGACTTTATTTGCACAGGTGTTCATGACTCCAAAAGCTGGCATGAGAAAGGTGGTGATTGCATCAGCAATTGCTGAGAATGCGCTGACAATTGCTGATCTGGTTCATGTGATCGACTGTGCCAAGGAGAAGCTGCTGCGTTATGATGACAAGAAGAACATCGACATTCTGCCGTAAGCTTTTCATTCACTCAATCAGTAGACGCCAAACTGACTGGTTGACCTCTCTCTCTCGCTCAGCCCCAGTTGCGCATGGATTTCAGCGTTGGTTGGGTCTCAAGAACAACAAGTGAACAACGCAAGAAGAGAGTGGGCAGAGTGAAGGCCGGCTGCAGCTACATTCTCTGCACCAAGTACCGTTACGAGGAGCTGTTGCAGCCGAAGAGCATCCCAGAACTGCGCAGAGTTCAGCTGGATAAGTGTCTGTTGCAGATCAAAGCCATGGGTTTGGGTTCAGTCAATGACTTTTTGCTCAAGGCACCTTGCCCGCCGTTGCAATCTGTAATTAAGTGAGTGGCACAAGCAGTCACAGCAACTGTGCAGTGTGCCATGCTTTCAGACGAGCAATCGACCAGTTGGTCTTCTTGAATGCCATGGAAAGGGAATCGGAAAGGTTGACTGTGCTGGGTGGTCAACTGGCCAAAATGGAAATGCTCAATCCCCACTGCGGTCGGATGGTCTTGTACGCTGCCATGCTGTCTTGCATCAACCCAGTTCTCACCATCGTTGCTTGTCTCAGTGAAAAGGTCCTCACAGCTTTAACCATTTTTTTCGTCACCTCTAAATCGCCTAGCCTTCGGTGGATCACTATCACCTGCTTACGTGTAACAAGTTCGGGCCGGTGTGGGGGAGGGGGTTTCACACAGAGGGGGTCTAAAATTTCAAAAAGCTCCTAAACGCCTGGTAATGCGTTTTTAGCACTTTTTTCAGTAAGGAGGCTAAAAATCACTAAGTTGTCCAACGGCGTTTTTGAGCTAAAAAAGCAAGTAAAACATCATAAAAAGGGCTTCCAAAAAGACCGATTTCTCTTAAATGTCATTAGTGGAAACGCCAAATTCGGTTTCCAAAGGCTTTTCAATCGAATTTTAGTCTAGAAAGTGATTTCTGACCGGTCTGTTAGTACTGTAATACTGCTACCGCTACTAGTAGTTGCATTTTTTGGGTCGGACTAGCTTGGGGTAACCCCAAACCCTCCTAGTACATGTACGATTTGCCTGTTACATATCGATTGGTCACCCAGTGTCTCACAGCACAAGTATTGTCAAAAAAAGTCTGCTAGTCACAGCGTGTTTAGGTGCCTTTCTGCCAGGGCAGCCTACGCACTGAAGAACGCGTTCCTGCGATACTGAAGCGACTGTTAGAAGACAGTGGTAGTGACCATCTGATGTGGGCCAAAACTATCATCAAATACGAACAGCTGCTGAGGCAGAACCCGAATTGGTATGACATCCACAATCCAGGTACATGACAGCTTGTCTGTGCAATGTAACCAGTAAAGGGAAAAATTGCAGCAAGTCAGTTTGCCGATGTCAACTCAATGGATGAGCAGGTTCTGGAGCGCATCGCTGACTCCAAACAACAGTATGCCAGTGCCTTGAAACGCATGGGTTTTCTGCCTTCCGGTGATTTCCTTGACCCGTCGGCCAATCTGTACTCCCAACACGATGGCATTGTAACAGCAGTTCTGCTTGCTGGATTCAGCACACTCAAGGTTAATCTCTCTTTAATTCTTGCAATTCAAAATTTGCTTCACCTTGCTACATAGGACAAATATTGTGAAGATAAAAAAGTTCCTTCTATTTTTTGGCATTCACTCAAGCGTTTCGGGTGTACATGTATTGGTTGTGTACAGTATCCTGCCTGCAGTGCAGCACATCAGTTGCCAGGCCACGCGGGAAAAGATAGGGATAATGGATGAATACGTCTGAGGCTAGTGAATTCCTATACGGCGGGATTCTATCGGAAGCCCTGTAATTTTTCCTGAAAATCAAGTAACTACCGTAACGCGGTACCTGCTTACGGCCCTTGGTGAAAAAGCTGCTGAAAATTTTGTACTCGGACAGTACCCCCCACATCGCAATTACCGATATATATTTACGCTTGTGCGTAGTATTGGGCTCAGGTTTAGAATGAGGATTTAATTTAAGCATTAGTTCATGCTTTAATCGAGCTTTAAACCTGTGGTTACGCTCAAGTTAAACAAATCAGCCACCCTACCAAAGTGATATACTAATTGACGCAACTATGACGCATACCAGTCGGACGGTAAAATGACACTACAGTATCTATCTACTCAATAAATTCGCGTCGAAAACCGTAAACAAACAATTCAAATGAACAGGGCTTCCGATAGATTCCCGCCGTATAGTAAATTGCTAGCAAATTCCTAGGAAACCTCTCACCCCCAATGCGAAATAAACTAGCTTTTTATTTGCTAGGCGGCGCTTTGACCAAAATTAACTTTTCTAGGAATTTGCTATTTGCTACCCGATTTCGCCAAAAAAATAGATTAACTTGCTATTTGTTATTAACTGCTGGGAAACAGTGCTAAAAACCGCTCAGAAAGAAACGCTAATCTTAGCCTTAAACCAAATACAGCTAAAATGCTATTTTACGTGCAACTTTAGCAAATTTTGCTTGAAAATGTTACACATAAAATACTGTATCTGCGGTCGGTGAGGACTAAATAGTGTCTAAATTTGGCTCAACAATCTAGAACTGAACGCACCCGATTCCATCGCAATGTACTCAATTCGTGCATTACAGTGTATAGGACAGTTTGATGTAGAATCTTTAAGGTGGCA
This sequence comes from Sabatieria punctata, assembly GCA_030248155.1. Classification (NCBI taxonomy): domain Eukaryota; kingdom Metazoa; phylum Nematoda; class Chromadorea; order Araeolaimida; family Comesomatidae; genus Sabatieria; species Sabatieria punctata. Next base: position 70,764 of record JASANB010003449.1, read on the forward strand.
AAGTTGGCGAGCAACAACGTAAAGATGTTGCGAACTCGAGAAGTAGACTTCATTGAGAGAGACAAAACCAAGCCTGGGCTTGAGATTCATCCCACCATCTCAGCTTTGGGAGGCGATGACATTCTAGCTGACGAGTGTTTCTGTTTTTTCCGGGTATGCTCATTCTCTTCTTGATATATGTATGCAATGATAACAAAAAAGAACAGACTGACTGGCGATTTGTTGATGGTTTTCGAAAGAAACCAAATGTCTGCCAGTTTGTTCGAAAACTTGCTAGTACCTGAATGTTACTATAGATCCGAGACACCAACGAACTTCCGCTGGGCTCTCCCAAGATCCGTCTGCTGGACTGCAGCTCAGTGAAGCCGGAAGCAGTATTGTTGCTTGCCAGTAAACTGGTGCGCACAACGGTGGGCAAGTCGGACCAGGTGCGAGCCGACTGGCTCAGGTTCAGTTGTCCTAATGAAGAGCAAGCTCAGCTGTTCATCCGTCTCAAACAACAACTGGACCAGTTGTGCGTTCGCAAGATGCACCATCCCACTCCGTTCGATCCGAATCAGGTCGAGAGTGAACTGATTGAGTACGTTTCTGAGTTGCTTGATTGCAGTTCGTATTTGCGAGATTGAAACTGGATAGCAGATCTGTCCAGTGCACGCTCTGCAGTGCCTTATTTTCCTATGCATGTGGCTATTTTTAACTCTCACTCTCTCCTTATTTCCTTTTGCACTATGTATCTTTATTCTTGTCTTCAGTAGATTGAATGCTAAACCTGTACTAGGTATTCTTTGCAGTTCAGTTCTTTGCATGCTGATATATTTACGTACCAATTAGCAGCATAACATCCAGTACATGAGTTTGTGTTCTAACCAGTCGGTGATGGATCGTGAGGGTTTATAAATTTTCAAGCTGTATTTGAGTTTGGTGCGGTGTATGTGAAACCAAGAATACATAATAAGGCAGCGAGAATGTTCCATCTCTACGAAACACCTGTCCACACTTATGCACCTCAAGCTCCCACCACAAAACAGCTAAACAAAAATATTTGCCAGCCAATGGAGAAGAGAGGGGAGCTTGTTGTTATGTGGCAAACATAACGATGAAGCTTGTATATAGTTAACTTATCGCCCTAAACGGTTTTGCCCAGCGCGCCCTGGTTCGCTCACAGCGACCCCCAGAAGTCGCTCTGTGAGCGCATCCAAAAATCGATCGATTAGCCATGAAAGTTGCCTATTGCCCCTGGGAACATGCTAGCGCCCTTTTACAAATCACGCCAATTAAGTGAACTTACAACAGTTGCTGCTTGTCCTGGGGAATTTCTCTGCCTATTTTATGGATGACTTGTCAAGGTTGAGATGCGCTCAGGTTTTCGATGAAGAAAAGTTGTTAGAATGTAATATTACACAGAGTACATAACATTATTTACACCGAATAATTGCATACAAACGTAGCAGAAATAAATAATGCTAAGTGGCTATCACAAATATTCCACCCTCAATTACAGCACATGATCGGCCATTCAATGAGGATATATCTAGCGAGCCAACCACAATTTTATTTCTACCTAGTGATTTTGCCTTGAAACAAAACTATGGTCTCACTTGACTGGCTGCGCTCAAACAATTTCTTCAAAAGAACTCCCATTCATGGAATTGTCTATCTGCGACAATCGGAATCCCGGAGAGAAACTGTATTTTGGTACCTGCTACTGGTCATTCTGACTGTAATAACCTGCTTCAATGTCTACAAAACAGTACTAGAATATCAGATCGATAACACTGTCACCTATATCAAGCAAGAAACTGGGCAAACTGCACCGGCATTTGATTTTTCGGTTAAACTGAGTAATTGGAACATTTTTAGAAGAGAAGTGGCAGTAGTGGCAAAAAATGAGTGTGGGAAGAACTCCACCGATTACCTGTCTACCCGTCACTTGCGCAGATTTGTGAATCGGATACAAAAAATCGAGTACACCATAAATCCTAGATTGAGTTTGAACTTAGGAAGACAAGCACGCAACCCTTACTCATTTTATCTCGCAAAATACAAGTACATTCTAAGTGCTTGGTACAACTATGAGAACTTCAAAGAAAAAAGCTTCTACACTTCTCCTTTTTATTACAACTACTTAAATCATGTGCTTAAAACAATTCTAAAACCGTTGAACGAGACTTTGATTACACTGAAACGCGAATACTATACCAAATCATTTGCTGGTTCCTTCCAGTTCAAATGGTTGCCCCCTAAACCTTTGCTTATGATGACAGTCTTGAATATACTATCAACCATGCCCAACTTATGTTCAGATGATCGTCTCAATTCACGCCGGAGTTATGCAGCCTTTTCTGCTGCTTTAGAACAATTACGATTAACCATAACTGAAGTGATTCAGAAGCTTACAAAGGACTTGATACACCTGCTGGGTGTTCAGTATTTAATCCTCAACAATAAGGTGGCCCTTAGTTACCCGACCATTAGCCAAGATGAAGGTTGGACCAGCCTGATGAGGCTAAAATGTATAAAAGCTTTGAAATCGTCTGTTTCGAATAGCGAGATGACTGGTTACAATGCAGAATCTGTGCACAAAAATGTGCTTCAAGAAAATCCTGTGTACCACTTGACATTTGGAGTACACGAAAACAATCTCTCTTGCAAAAATACAGTTTTATTGGCAGTTGAACGCTACTGCATCAACTATAAACCGGATAACCAGTTGGAATATCTGCTCTGGTTCAACAGCAACAACAAAGACTTCAGTTTAGGCGCAAAGCGAGGACCGATTTGTCAAGCAATCGGCAAAAAAGTTGGCACTTGCCACTTTGGTTGGTTGCATTCAGATATGCTCACGTTTTCGACATGCAGAAACCACGCGTTTTGCAGGTGGACTCGGCACAACACTGAGAAATGATGCACAGATTGCCAAAACAACAATATGGTGTACGTTTTAGACTTGAAAATTGAGTGAAATTATTTTCTCGACTGAAGCGAAGTGGAGCCAGTATTCAATCAATGTTAAATACCAGGTTAAATGGGTTACACGTTTCAGCAGAAAAAAGAATGTTGGTTGATCTCAGCTACATCAGTGTTGAAATATTAACCGCTCAACTTCACCGAAGAAATGTAAAGTGAGTTCTATTTAGTTGCCTGTTATCACAGCACTGTCAATGACAGAGAAACAATGATAATTCTATGACGATTTTGATAATAACGCAAGACAAAGTCAATCTTCGTGACAAAAATAACAATGGTGATCCTTGAAAAAATAAATAAAACAACAAACAATGATGGTCAACCAACAGTGACAAGATTTCAGATGTGACATAGCATATAAAAACGAGGCTAGTTGTTTGGCAGAGTGTCAATTACACGACCAGATGCAGTCTCAGTGTGTGTCATGGTCAGTGTACGCAGATCTGGATGTAGATAAAACTGATCGGCAACTACAGAAGTATCCAATCTGCAGAAACAAACAGAACCTGTTCAGGCAGAGGGACGAAAGAGAGGAAGCCTGCAAACTCAGCTGTTTGGCAAAAGTCTGCCAGACCAAACGTCAGCAAATGTTGGCTCATCTGAGCTACACTGAGCAGGTATTGAGAAAGTACCTAAAGTCAAGTATCAACTAGGTATCGCAGACTTGATACACAACGGTCAGTGCCCGAAACAGATTACCTTGGTAAGAGTCAGTGTATGGTACCATGAAGTCTGAGTATTCAGACCCAAAAGTTAAAGTTTGACCTAGAGGGCTGTAAGTCGACACACCAATACTACTTGATTACTTATTGAACTGCTTGCTGCAAAGGAATTCCGAATTCGATGCCCCAAGCTTGAGATATAAGCGAGCCGGAGCCCCATAGCTCGTACTAGAACCTAAAATACATATTTCCAAAAACTAAACCATACCTAGTGAAGTCCAAGTTTCTGAAGGTCTTCAGTGATTTGGCAATGTGTCCTACCTAAGGAATGTTTTAGTCTGAAATGGAATTCAGAGCAATGCACCGGCACTACATACCAGTTATGGTTTTGAAGCTGGTAATCATGTACAAACAAAGCAATTCTCTTTTGAGCTCATTATCAATTTAGAATCCTGCTCCCTACCCAGTTTTCGAGTCATACCGTTCCAAGACCCTCTCAGGTTTTCTGGGTCAGCTGGGTGGCCAAGTGGAACTGTGGTTGGGTCTCAACTCGCTGGCATTCATTCACATTGTCCTCTCAGTAAGCAAGTGGATCAAGCGTTGGCTGCGCAACCAAAATAGCGAAGAAGACCTGGAAAAGGTTGGTGGATCGGTTGAGCAGTGCAGTAAGTCACTATTTTCAGTCCAGTCCGGTCCTTGTAGTGTCGTGTCCATCTTGTCCTTACAAAATCTTCAAACTGATAGACTGTTGCATAATGTCGTTATTTTAGCTGAACATAAATTTATCAAACGGACACGATTTGTACATTGCAGCTGAAAAAAAAGTATGCAACTGACAGCTGATCTACACGCACTGGCCACATAAATTGCACAGATTCAGCAGCCAACCAAAACTGTGACGTTGTATCTCTGATCTAATAGGACTCTGTAATTGGTTTCGTTAGGTACTGGCAGACTTATTTGATGAATATAATAAAATACTTGTGATTAACATCTATCTGTCTAACAAAGAACCGAATCCACCTTGACAAGTCATTGTAGAAGAAGGTACTATTGTCTCCAAAATTCAAACGGCTGGGCCTTCTGCCACAGATTTGCATTTATTCTGAGAGGAAGATTGTAATATTTTTTAACAGTAAAAAATCAGAGAACAACGTATCTATGTATGTCTAGCCTATCTTTAAGCTATCATTCTTATATTATATAATTGTTCCACGTTCGATTGTTAGCGGCGCGCGACCATGTGAACAGGAATTCAATTAATTTTCTCACAAGTATGCTGTCAAGGTAAACTTAGATGCCTGCAAATTTTGGGCAATATCCATTGAAAGACATAGCGTTTATTCAACAAAACGTGAAATCAGTTATTTTCAAAGCGGCCCACCCATTCAGCTTGAACTGACCCTCATCAGACCAAAGTATTCGATCTGAATGAAAACTGATCAGCATGATCTTTCTGTTTCGAAAACCACTAACAAATTCCATGAGACGATCAGGGTCGGTCATGCTGGCACAGTTGGTGTAGTGGTTTAGGCCGCAAAGCAACGCTACTGTGCGCGATGTTTGTGCGTTCATCCTCTTGGCGCGTCAAATTTCTCGCCGCAAAAAGTTGGTCGTCGGCACAAAGCCCCACCTAGGTCACCGAAAGCTGGTGACCGCGAGTAGGTAAATGAGAACCGACTGGAGCTGCCGTGCACCTAAAAGCTACAATCAATGGGCGTTGTTTTCCTGCCTTGGCAGTTTTACGTCCGGGTTCAGGTTTTCCTGAATAAACGTTTACATCCATACAATGGCAACCACAGATATGTTGGGACATATGGAAGGGGCAGCTACCACTGAGACCCGACCAGACTGACACCGAGCATGTGTGCCGGCTAGTAGCGAAGGCAGCGAAGGAAGGGTAGGATAATATGGGTGTGCGTGATGGGCCCGCAGTGTGGCCTAACGTAGGGGTTATGACACCCCCGCCTGGACAATAGATACTGTATCATTCACTTGCCTGATCATTGTTTTGCTTTGGTATTCACCTAACTGGCTTGTGTTGTGTTTTATAAAAATGTACTAAGTGTGTTCTTGAAGACAACAGACAGATACATTCATCCATCCAGGGTCGGTCATCTTGGTTTAGCGCTTGCAACAGGTGTGATGGATAGGGTAGTGAAGCTGCAGCTTTCAGGGGTCGACAAACTGTGCCACGTGAAACTGCAGTCTTCGCTGGGAGAAATGAAGTTGACCTTTTTAGCAACTGCCTTATTGCTTGCAGAACTCAAAAGGAAAGCAGTTGCTTTTACCGATTCCCCTCTTTCTTTATCACTTTTGCTGAGCTTGCTGGCTTTGCAAATCCAGTTTAACTGCAATAACGCTTGAAAATCAGGGAAATCGCCCAGAATATCTTCAACTAGGCGAAATTGATGATTTCAGCAAGCTAAAAATTGGCAGTCTATGTTACTCTTGGCCCTGTATTTGTGCGAAATTTGGTTAAGTCTGTTTCCTTAGTCATGCGCCGCCAAAGATCAAGCCTGGAACATTTAGTATGGTATGTATGAGACATCTTTTTATTCAAATTGGCTCATCTGACATAACCTATTGTGTGACTGGACTGGGTACTTCGGATAATTTGGTCATTTTCGAATAAGAAAACTGTTTCAGAATACTAATCGCATAGAGTACATGATTCATACCAACAATTGCATACAAAGGCAGCAGAAATAAATAATGCTAAGTGGCTATCACAAATATTCCACCCTCAATTACAGCACATGATCGGTCGTTCAACGAGGATATATCTAGCGCCCCAGTGAACCACAATTTTATTTCAACCTAGTGACTTTGCCTTGCAACAAAAGTATGGTTTCGCTTGACTGGCTACGCTCAAACAATTTCTTCAAAAGAACTCCCATTCATGGAATTGTCTATCTGCGACAATCGGAATCCTGGAGAGAAACTGTATTTTGGTACCTGCTACTGGTCATTCTGACTGCAATAACCTGTTTCAATGTCTACAAAACAGCACTGGAATATCAGATCGATAACACTGTCACGTATGTCAAGCAAGAAACTGCTCAAATTGCACCGGCGTTTGATTTTTTGGTTGAACTGACTAATTGGCACTTTTTTCGAAGAGAAATGGTCCTTGTGGCAGATATTGAGTGCAGCAAAAACTCTACCGATTACCTGTCCACTCATGACCTGCACCGATTTGTGAATCAGATACAGAAAATCGAGTACACCATAAGTCCTGGATTGAGCTTAGAGCTAGGAAGAGAAGCAGATACCCCTTACTCTTATTATCTCTCAAAATACAAGTACATTCTGAGCACTTGGTACCACTTTGAGAACTTCAAAGAGAAAAGCTTCTACGCTTCTGCCTTTTACCGTCAGTACTTAAACCATGCGTTCAATGCAATCCTAAAAGGGTCCAACGCTAGTTTGATGGAAGTGAAACGCCAATACTATGCTAAGGCCTTTCCTGGTTCCTTCCAGTTCAGATGGCTACCGCCTAAGCCTATGCTTATGATGATAACCTTGAATATAATATCGACCGTGCCCAATTTATGTCTAAATGATCATCAACTGAATTCGAGCGAAAGTTATGCAGCCTTTTCAACTGCTTTAGAAGAATTGCACTTGACCATGAGTGACGTGATTCAAAAGCTCACGCAGGACTTAATTGACCTGCTGGGTGTAGAGTATTTCATTCTCAATAACACACTGGCCCTTAGCTACCCACCCGCTGGTCAAGCAAAAGGTTGGACTAGCCTGATGAGACTAAAATGTGTGGAGGCTCTGGAATTGCTAGCTTGGAATAGCAGAGCTAAACGCCCTATCGATTCGTCGGTTTATGAGAAGCCTTTTAAGGCTCGTCTATACCGCATGACACTTGGAGTGCACGAACACAACCTTTCTTGCAAATATGCCGCTCTATTGGCAGTTGAACGCTACTGCATGAACTACTTTCACGAGGATAAAGTCTTTCAGTTTATGCACACAATTGAAGCCGACTACAAAGAGATCAGCTTTCCCAGTGAGCGAGGACCGACGTGCCAAGCAATTGACGAGAAAATCGGGGCTTGTCGATTCAGTAGATTTTAAATTTTAGCGATCTTTCTGTCAGACCCAACTAACTTTTTCAGGTGGATTTGGTACAAAACTGAACAACAAAGCAGACACGGACCAAACGTCACTGTGGCGTGCGTCATTTAGACTAGTACAGTAGAGAGATATAGGAACACTGAGAAATTATTCTTTTATCGAAAATGGAAGCTCAGCTTGCTTACGTTTACTGTATCTACAAAGCTAAATCTTTTGCAAAAAAGCCTGGCATTATTTGCTGGTTTTAGGAAAATGCATACTGTATTTGCAGTGAAAACAGATCGACGGCCAGATCACAGTTACATCAACATAGAAGTTTTGACCACTCAACTTCACCGAAGAAGTGTTAGGCTAGTTGAATTGAATTACATTTGACCTCAACAACAAATAAGTTGATGGTAAAAACCATGACGATGATGGCAATGACAACAATGAAGATAATGACAATCATTATGACAGCTAGAACAATGACAACAAATCAAAATGATGATGACAATGTTAACAGTGATGCGTGACAGACAAAATTAAGAATATCAATTATAGTTTATCTCTGAAATCATCATTTCAGGTGTGACTTAGCCTACAAAAATGAGGCTAGTTGTCTGGCAGAGTGTCAATTACTCAACCAAATGCAGTCCCAGTGCGTGTCATGGTCAGTGTACGCAGATCTGGACGTCAACAGCACAGATAGGCGACTACTGCAGTATCCCATCTGCAGAACCAAGCAGAAGCTGTATGAGCACAGGGATGAAAGAGAGGAAGCCTGCAAACAGCGTTGCTTGGCAAAAGTCTGCCAAACTAAGCGCCAGCAGATGTTGACCGAACTATACTTCCTGAAACGCCATGTTTTGGTAGTTCAAAATCATTTAACACCTCTGACTGAGCATAGGCTGGCTAGATTATATTTTCGACTAAACAACCAATAATTACACAGAGCCCAAATTTCTGAAGGTGTTCACTGATTTTGCCCATGTTTCTTAACCAAATTGCAAGGAATGCTTTAGTCTGAAAGAGAATTAAGAGCAATGCACTGGCGCTATGTACCAGTTGTGGTTTTCAAGCTGGCAAGTATACTCAGCAGAAAAAACGTTCTCAAGCTCAATTTGGATTTAGAATCCTGCTCCATACCCTGTTTTTGAGTCATATCTTTCAAAGACCTTTGTTGGTTTTCTGGGTCAGCTGGGCGGCCAACTTGAACTGTGGCTGGGCCTCAACTCACTGGCATTCATTCATATAATCCTCTCAGTAGGCAAGTGGCTCAAACGCTGGCTGTGCAACAAAAATAACAAAGTAGAGCTGGAAGCCAGAAGCTGGAAGACTGGTCCATCAGTTGAGCAGCTGTAAGTTCATATCGCCTCGCCTCGCCTCGCCTCGCCTCGCCTCGCCTCGCCTCGCCTCGCCTCGCCTCGCCTCGCCTCGCCTCGCCTCGCCTCGCCTCGCCTCGCCTCGCCTCGCCTCGCCTCGCCTCGCCTCGCCTCTCCTCTCCTCTCCTCTCCTCTCCTCTCCTCTCCTCTCCTCTCCTCTCCTCTCCTCTCCTCTCCTCTCCTCTCCTCTCCTCTCCTCTCCTCTCCTCTCCTCTCCTCTCCTCTCCTCTCCTCTCCTCTCCTCTCCTCTTTCTCTGGTTACAAAATGTGCACATTGATAGAATTGTAGCTAGCTAGCTGTGTTTAACATAAACAGACAGAATTTTGTACATTGCAGTCAAGAAGAGAATGCGCAACTAAAAGCTGATCTACAAGCACTGGCCAGACAGTTTGCATTGATCAAACAAAAATCACCAAACAACAGCGGCTGTCAGTTTCATCTTTGATCTAGGATTAGGATTCATTCTTGATTCGTTAGGTACCCACAAACTTATTTGATACAATAAAATATTTATTTAAAGTACACAATATTTCCAACAAAAAACCGAACACACATCAACAGATCGTCTTTAAGAACAATAAGTACAACAGTACACATGCACGTTTGAACTGTGAACTTATATTTGTCCCCCAATAATAGTAGTACCTGCCCAATTTTATATGAGGTTTCGAGAGTAAAGGAGGTTTAGTGGTCGTTACTGTATGTTTGGTTTGAGCCTCTGCCATGGTAAACGTTAGGAGAAAAACAGCCAAACAACCGACTACTGTTGCTAAGTAAATTTATTTGAAATATAATTAAATTATAATTTACTTACCACATACCCGGAGAAATATAACTAAATTATAATTTACTTACCATATCTGAGAGAAATTTAATTTAATTATAATTTACTTACCATATTTAATTAAATTAAGTACATTAAGCATGTTTAAAATAAGCCTGATTTTGGCGCCTAACACCTTCAGCTTTGCTTCCAACTAAGCAAGGATGCTATAACAGTTATCTAGAATGAAAACGAAACGTGGGTGTCACAGGTTAAGTCAACAACAAACTAGTGTTGTTACAATACCAAAATTTCCGTTTGACTATGACTATGACTACCTTCCGTTTGAATACAATACCAGAGTAGTCAAATTTGACTATATCGTAGTCAAACCATTTGACTTGTATCACCACCGGTTTGACTACTTTGACTACTTTTTGAGACAGAGCCCAATTCACATTTTTAGGAATTTATCATGTTTCAGATACGAAGCGTTAGCCTGAAATGGTGTTATTCCATCAATAAATCATTCACTTTGAAATAAACAGTGAGTTGGGCGCTAAAACATTCGGCAGAATTGTTCTTTTCCCTCCAAAATTTTCATTGTAAACCAAAAAGAGCATGCTCTGCAAAAAAACGCTGTAAAATAGAATAAAACGCCCTTTGTGTTTTAAGCCAATTCTTGTTGTTTCTTCAATACACGGCTTATTAGAATCAGCCTGCAGCGACCGGCTTATTGGAATCAGGACTAGACCTACTGTAGTGGCGTCAATGACACCTTTATATGATAAAATTGCGTTCTGCTGCATTTTTTCAAATCTATCTAAAACGGTCATGTCATGGTCCTTGCCCCTTATACTGTACAGCCCCAGCACAGACAATGTTCTTCAATTGGTAGCCCAGAAAACTTTTAGTAAAAATCTTTTTTGTAGTTGTACAAATATTCGTCCGAAATAAATAAGCCGCGCCTTCCAATAAGGGGCCGTCCATAAACGACGTCGTTCCAAAATCCCGATTTTTCGGACCCCCCTCCCCCCAAAATCGCCTTGCGTCGTTTCTTGGGAACCCCCTCCCCCTACGGCCACGTAGTTTTCGGTTTACCCCCAATAAAAGGACAGTACATACAGTACACTAACGTTTTCTTGCTACCATACTGCGCAATCAATTGAATAAATCCCTACAACCACTCTGGGAAGCTTTTCTGTATGCAGAAACCTTTTGACAGAATGTGCATAAATCGAAAATAATGCAATCCAAGCATCCTAAAATTCCGAAAAAACAACGTCATTTTTTGCTAACCCCTCCCCCTCCTGGTGCGACGCCTATCGTCGCATTTCAGCCGACCCCCCTTCCCCCTCTGGAACGACGTCGTTGATGGACGGCCCCTAAGCCACGTGTCAAACGCACTCTGAAATAAATTAGCGCGTGTGGTTTATTGGAATTAACATCGTATTCTACTGTATGTCATAATTACAATCTTTGACCTGTGGAACTTGAATGAAGTTGAGATTCACTGACATTGTTTTTAGAATTTTACAGAAAAAGGTTGTTTGGTGTTCTATAGTGGTTAAAACTGCATTAAATCTGTCAAATGTTTTGTTGCGCGACAGCGAAAAGTGGTAAAATACGCCTGAAAAGCCTGCCTCTTATAACAAAATGTAGTCATAGTCAAACGGTTTGACTACCTGGTCTTCGTTTGACACTACGTATTTATGGTAACGAAGGTAGTCAAACTTTGACTTTGACTACCTGTCCGTTTGACTGCGATATCACAAAAGTATTAACTATGACTTTGACTTTGACTAGTAGTCATAACAACACTACAACAAACATGGACAAAGGGAGCTGAGGGCGAGGGGGCATACCCGCCTCAGGCTCTGACCTACCCCCCAGCAGCCGATGCTACACCCGCCACCCAGCCCCTCAGAATTTGAAACTTTGTCACCCCTCAGCCGGAATGATAGGCCATGTCTGTCAACAGTAATAATGACAGTTCGTCAGAATTAGAACCTCAATCGCAAGAGGCTTTCCAGTCAGTTTCTGCTTAAATCCACAACAGACAATGTCTGTGCGACTGAACATATGCTATCGCATAGCAAAACTGGCTGAACAGTAACTAATATTCACTGTTAGCCTGGCGGAGAAATTGGAGTAGTTTGTTTTGTGCGAGATTAAGAGAAACAAGCGCAAAGATGAAAGGTGGTTGGTGGGCGGACGGAAAATTGTACTGTAGACATGGCTTGCCATTGAAAGGTACAGATACCGAAAGCAGACACTCACGCAGCACTTGCATGCTGCCAAAAAGGTTCAGCAATAGCTAGGCTTGTGTAAATAAATTAAGTAAATTATTTTTGGTAAGTATAATTTACAACTTATAATTATAATTTACTTTTCCCGTTTTCGTAGAAATTTAATTTAATTATAATTTTACTGACCAAATAATTTACTTGTATTAGTAAATTTCTAAAAAATATAATTAAAATTATAATTATAATTTGCTTAGCAACAGTGCAACCGACCATTTCTACCTGAGCTGCTAAGTCAATATGAGCACCTGTACCTATGTAAACCACTGAATGCACTCATGAAACATAGCCTGATAATAACATTAACTCACGCATGTTCTGACACAATACAGTATACGCTAAGCCACTTATATGACTGTCCTCTTTGCTCAAGTTCCAATGCAAGGTTTAGAGCCAATGGCCTACAAACAACCCTGCCCTTAGGGTCTTCAGATGCAACTGCAGCTTTTCAGTTTCAGATATTTCCATCTACCGTTACTTTACAGGGTGTCTCAGAAAATGGATGCATTTCTTTCTGCTAAACCTTAGCCAATTAGGCTGAAAAGTGTCCTGTTTGAGCTAATTGGAAGTCGCGAAATATATTCAAAGTTTTTATTTAGCCATTTAGGACCTGAGCTTTGAGGCGTTTATTTTACTACTGAATATACAGTATGTATGTATATATTAGTGATGTAAAATTATGGAATTTGAATTTCAATTCAATTACAGTTAAATTATAGGCTCAGTTTTTAATTTCAATTAAATTAAATTAAATTAATTGAAATAGTTTCCCATTATTTTCAATTACAATTATATTTTCAATTAAATTATGGAACCTCGGAAAATTTCAATTATGCAATTTTTTTCAATTATTTTTTCAATTTTTTGGAAATTATTGTAATTTTGCTGTTAAAAGGCAGTGACAGTGACTCAGGACTTAGAAAAATGTCCATGTAAAAGCTTAGAGACATCTGGTAAGCCTGCTGTCCAACCAGGCGAGAAAATTTTAAATTGTTGCCTTTTAAAAACGCACAAAATGGCATTCTGGGGGAAATTTACAGTTAGTTCATTACTACTATATATCAGTGCATAATCTAAAGGTTTCCAGCATTTTTGAGCAACATTACTTCCTAGGTATGTACCTTTGCCAAAAGGGGGGTGTCAGTCAACCCACCATACATCCAAAAATCACTGTTTTGGCTTTTATGAACTACAAAATAAAAGCAGATCATAAAATATTACAAAACATAGTGAGGTCAGTATAAAAAGGTGACAAACCCTAAATAGGTTTTTATTTGAAGTCCTTAGCGGCTCTAATACTTACACATTTCTTTACATTCACCACAGGAAATAATTGAAAATATAATTGAAATTCCAGGCGAATTTCAATTAAATTACAATTAAATTATGGCCCAACTTTTGAATTTCAATTAAATTGAATTGAAATTAAAAACGGGTCAATTATGCGAATTTCAATTACAATTAAATTAATTTTTTACATCACTAGTATATATAGACAAATGTCCCATCGCATTTGTGACCTCCACTAAAATGTTTCATTCTCATCAGTTCTTTATCGATTTGGCTCAAATTTTCAGCAAAAATTAACATAACAACTGGCAACAAATTGTGCAAGTTTGGCGTGAAAATTCTTTCTGTTGCCAAATTTTATATACAGGGAGCAAATTTTGTCCTGCAAAAAAAGTCGTTGGTCGATTGCTTTCTATATGAGTTTCTATACGCCTTAACCTAGCCTCTTTGAGCTAGAGTGTAACGTATTTGAACCGTTCAGTCTGGCTTTTGCCCGTTTGATCACAGGTTGGGCAACATTTTTCTTGCTAAATTTCTCAGTAAATCCGGGACACAAAATCCTGCCAGCTTTAGTTCGAAAAAAGGCTCTCCGGTATGACCTAATCAAGAAGATATGGATGTACAATCCCCCGCTGCCATTGACAAATGTCAGCACTGGGTTGGCCATGTAGAAAACATTCCTCCACCAGGGAAGGGCACTTCCATAGCCAGCAAGCTTGTAAAAACTATTTTCTCTGGTGACTGAAAACATCACTGACACCACTGACGTCACCACATTCAGGCCTATGGTTCCGATCAACAGTAATCGTTTGTCTCTTTCTTTTCGCCTCTGCTTATCCTTAGCTTCTTGTTTTTTACTCAGAACTTTAGAGTAATTGCGTTGAAGGTAAACGCTGCAGACTATTTGAGCTACCAGCAATACAATGTCAACGATCCCATAGAGGACTGTCGCAGTCATACGCATCTTACGCATGTAGATCTCAACTACAAGGTCCTCCCGCTTCCAATTAGACAACACAGGGTCGAATAAGCGATAGGTAAAAGAAGGCAGATACAATAAGAAGGTAACCACTGAAATCTTCAAAAGAAGCTTCTTACCCCTATTCTTATCAATCCTAAAACTATTATTGTACCGAAAGGGCTCTAACATAGCGTACAACCTATCCACGACCAACCCAGTTAAAAAAGCCTGGTTTAGAGTATTCAAATATCTACTCGTCACCATACTGAACTGATACAAATCTACAAGTCTGTAATAGCCGCAAGTCTTTCGCCAGGCTTTGAATGACGAAAAGGCCATCAGACTATCGTGATTCAACGTGTAGAGGTTCAAAATAGCATCACTGACTATTTCAGCTAAATGGATATACAGCGCCGGGCCGGGGGTTCCTCCTAACATCTGTCTTAGAGTAGTCAAATTGATAACATTTGACAGAACTGTAGCCGGGGCTGCAAAACAGGCAAAATATACGCGAAACCTGGGGGGCGTTGCATAAAAGTTATCAGTCTGATAATATCAGTCCAATTTCAATCAGTGTAAATGTATTGCGTTGCATAAAACTTTTCGTAACAGTGCAAGTGGTATCAGTCCATTACTGTTTTGTATCAGTGCAAATTCGACTGATAATATCAGTCCAACGAAAATTGCGTTGCATAAAACCGGTGCACTGATATGAACGGAAATTATTTCGTATCAGTATCAGTCCACTTGTATCAGTCATAAGAGGTGGTTAGGAACCCATCTTTTGCACAAGAATGGACTTGTTTGATGAGGAACTTTAACTAAATCGAAGCGACAACGATCCAGCAGCACTGCTGCTTGTATGCATGTACATATTATTTAGAATTTATAGCTTTAACTGGCTGTAGCTCTCCCTCTCTCTGTGGTGGAAAAATGGGTTTCATCAGCGGCGTTTATTTGGGCCTCAAAACGGGTTTGACAACTAAAAGTCGCGCAAAAACCCTATCTTTAGTACTTCGAACCCTAATTAGGAGTTTTTAAATTATGTATAATTATGGGTTCTAACACACTTTTCAAGCCTTCGGCCTTCTGAAACCTAGGTATTCAAAGTACTTGCAAACGCTAATCATAATTTCTGAAACCACTACGTATGTATAGTTATAGTTCTTTAAACCAAAATCAGGGCTTCTGAAACCCTACATAATTTTTAGATTTTAGAAAAGAGTTTAGAGTTTCTGTACAATTTTTGGTGAAAATAAGTCCCGAAACCTTACGATTTTGACTTTCTTTGATACTCAAAATCAAACGCCCTCTAATAATCCACATGTCCACACCACTCTGAAATAAATAAGCTGCGGTTGGCTTGCTAGAATAAACATGGCATAGGTTTGCCAGACAGGGCACTTTCTAACTCGCAACCGCTCATTCAGACTTCGGTGGACTGACAAAGTGCCGCCGACCGATTAAAACCAGCCCGGTGGCACTTTCCCAGTTTGACTTGTCTAAATTGAGTGGTTGGCAACGATTTTGGAAGTGTCACTTCCACCGGGTGAGAAAAGTATATGTGAATCCGCCTTTACGCTCACGGGTTGTTCAAGTATACTGTATCTCGTACTGATTTCTGTTAATTTTACAGTTAAATGAGTTTTGGAAGGTAAACCTGTCTCACTCTCGTTGGGAAATGGCCCAAGCGACTGTTTGCACCAAGTTTTTTCCGGTCACAAAAATCGAAAGCAGAAGATTCGTCCTAATTTATTTCGTATCAGTTAGGCCAAAACCTATCAGCGCATGGACTGATTCGAAAAAAGATCACTGATATGAAATTATTTTTATGAAACGCTGTAAATGCAACTGATATGTATCAGTTCTGTTTTGTATCAGTGTAGTTCGTATCAGACTGATAACTTTTATGCAACAGGCCCCTGATCATGTACGACCACCATCTACAGTAATCCAGGCCTAAAAAGCCGCAGAAAAAGCCTTTTTCCTTAGCGCGCGCAATCTGAAGTTGGACCGTTAGGAAAGGAACGAAAAATTTGAATGGACCTAACAATCCGCATTCGTTATTACAATAACGGTAGGACATGAACTCGGGTATTGCGTAGAGAAAGTCATAGTCACTGCCCATATTCTTGTAGATACGCACGAAATGTCGCACTGTTCCAGACGGTTTCGGACACCAATTCTGATAGAGATCTCTTACTGATGAGTTATCTGGCTTGTTTTTCAGCCATTCCAATAGGCACGAAAAATGTGTACAACCAGACTCACTTCTAAAATGTAAAAATTGTCGAAAAAAACAAAATTGCCACACCTAGACCCAGTATAGTAGTACCTGTACCTGCCCAAATTGGTAGGAGGCAGCCAGGGTAAAGCAGGTTTAGCTTTAGTTACGTTGGTTTGAGTGCGTGCCATGATAAATGTTAGGAGAAGAGCCAAACAGCCGACCATAGTTTAGCTGAGCTGCTACTGTAGGTTACTACGAACACCTGCACCTGAACCACTAACTGCAGTCACGAAACATAGCCTGATAAGATTAGTTCACGCATTTTCTGACAGAATATGGTATACGCTAAGCTACTTGCGTATAACTTGAAAAAGGAAGGAAAAGGGAAAACAAGAAAATCTGACAAAAGACATTACCGGGTTTTCTCCGTAAATAAGCCAATGGGCTTGTTTTAGGTTTTGGAATTTTTTGGCGCTCCTAGGGGTTCGCGCAACAGTCTTTTATAAAAGCGCTTACAACTTTTGAACGAAAAGAAGTGGAGAAATATTTCTGCCAGTGTTCGACGTAGTTTGTGGCGAGCTTTCTAACACAACAACTCCCGTCTTTCTACGTCAATTTTTGGCGCGAAATTCAAATTTTTCTGCCTTTCAAAAATATCACCTACTGTATGTAACACCTGAGACAAAAGTGTGCACCGTTCTGGGGCCCTTCAACCTAGAGGATCGGGTCATAGCGCGTTTGATGCAGAATTGCAATCCAGCCGTGCAAGCCGTAGGGTTCTGCCGTTCATACGCCAGAACGGCATCAGATCAAAGATTGGGTCGAAAATGGTAAATTTTCTGAACATGTTTTGATGCCTGTCGCCAATCTGCTTGCCTAATCGCGGCCGTTCACACACCAAACGATAACTAAAGTTCTCAGGATTCCAAAATTGTACTCACATTTTCGAAACAGTACACACATGCACCTTAAAATGGTCATGCAGGACAATGTACAAATGCGCAAATTCGGAGCATGCAAAGAGAATTTCAAAATGTTTTGAATAGCAATTGTAGTCCTACTTGAGAGCTTTCGATTGGTTGGTTCATTGTTTGTACGACAGCCCAATTCTAGCAACTGAGCAGGTTGTTGAGATTTTTCTTCTGAACCCCACTTTTTATACCGATTTGACTAGGAGGACATAACACTTTCTTACGAGCTTGCTCATAAATCGGATTATTAGCATTCTAATATTGTGCAGACTAATACACTTCTCTACACGCAGAGAACACAAGGAAAACCTAAGAAGTAGGTACCGGTTCACGTTCACAATTTTTAGGTATATAAACAGGTTCAAGTTCTGGTATGATATCCTCACACATCTGTAGCAGTAGCACTTTTACTATATTTACTCACACGTGTAAGAAGTAAAGAAACACAGTGCGTTTTTATATACAGTATAGATAAAAAAAATGTCCCATCGCTTTTTCGGCCTTCACTCAAACGTTTCGTTCTCCGTCACTTCTTTACCGATTTGGCTTAAATTTTCAGCAAAAATTAACAACATGGTTGGCTAAATATTCTGCAAGTGCGGTGCCAAAATTCCGACTCATACTGGTTTTATGACCCAAAAACTAGGAATGAGGGTGGTCCACGCAAATTTAATTTTTTTCGGGAATACAAGGAGTACAAGCCTGAAACTTGCAGGAATGATTGGTGTTGCTATTGGGCATAACATACTAAGCGGGCAGCCCTGTAGCTCAAAGGGCACTAAAATGGGGGAATTTCAAAAACATGAGTGAAAATCCCATAGTTAAGAAATCTGCACCTTCTAGAATCAAAGCACTGAATCTGTTGTTAATCAACATAGATTGTAGCAGGAAGTTCGACAAATAAATGAACCTGATATTTAAGCTCTGTTCCACACCATAGTAACCATCCCTGCAGCGTTTTTTGAAAATTGAAAATCTTTAGAATCGTCATTTTGCCGGTTTTACGAAGAAAAGTCATATTTCGTCATGTTTTTGAAATTCCCCCATTTTTGTGCCCTTTGAGCTACATGGTTGCCCGCTTAGTATGTTATGCCCAATAGCAACACCAATCATTCCTGCAAGTTTCAGGCTTGTACTCCTTGTATTACCGAAAAAAAATAAATTTGCGTGGACCACCCTCATTCCTAGTTTTCGGGTCATAAAACCAGTATGAGTCGGAATTTTGGCACTAAACTTGCAGAATATTTAGCCAACCATGTTGTTAATTTTTGCTGAAAATTTGAGCCAAATCGGTAAAGAAGTGACTGAGAACGAAACGTTTGAGTGGAGGCCGAAAAAGCGATGGGACATTTTTTTTGATCTATACTGTATTACTAAATACTGTACCTGTCTCTGAAAAAATGCAACCCATACATTAGCATCCTTCTGAGATGAAAATTATATTATACAACACATTCTTACTTGTAAAGAAAATCAAAAATAAAGTGTCTAAGCGGTTTTTACGCTAGAGCGCCACGCATTTGATTTGAAGCGTTCGATCCAGCTCTTTTTGACGTCTTTTTTAGGGAAACAGGTTTTGTAGCAGTGGTCTCGCTATATTTCTCAGCCAATCCGGAACACAATATCTTCACCGGTTTAGTTCGAAAGAAAGCTCTCCTATACGACCTAACCAAGATGATATGGATGTACAAACCCCCACTACCATTAAGAAAGGTCAAAACTGGGTCGGCCATGAAGAAAACATTCCTCCACCAGGGACGGGAATCTCCATAGCCGGCAAGATTATAAAAACTTCTTGCTTTTGTGACAGAAAAAACAGCTGAGACCAAAGCAGTGACTACATTCAAGCCTATGGTCCCGATCAGAAGTAATCGTTTGTCTCTTTCTTTTCGTCTGAGTTTATCCTTAGCTTCTTGTTGTCGACTCAGCATTTTAGAGTACTTCCGTTGAAGGTAAATACTGCAGACTATTTGAACTGCCAGCAGTGTAATGTCTACTGCCCCATAGAACACTGTTAAAGTCATACCCATCTTACTATGATAGGTCGCCACTAGAGTATACACGCGGTTCCAGTGTACCAATACCGGGTCAAATAAACGATAGGTAAAGGGGGGCAGGTATAGGAAGAAAGTAACTACTGAAATCTTCAAAATAAGCATTTTACCCCTTTTGCCGAGGTCGTGGGTGTTATACCCAACTGGGTCTAGCATAGAGTACAACCTATCCCCCACTAGCCCAGCCAAAAAAGCCTGATTTATAGTATTCAAATATCTATTCATTCCACCGCTCAACTGAAACAAGTCTACAAGTCTATAATAGCCGCAAGTCTTTCGCCAGGCCCTCAAAGATGAAAAGAACATCAGACTATCGTGACTCATCTTGTAGAGGTTCAAAACAGCATCGCTGACTATTTCGGCTAAGTGGAGATACAGCGCCGGGCCGGGGGTTCCTCCTAACATCTGTTTTAAAGTAGTCAAATTGATAACATTTGACAGAACTGTAGCCGGGGCTGCAAAACAGGCAAAATATACGCGAAACCTGATCATGTAAGACCACCATCTACAGTAATCCGGCGCTAACTTACCGCAGTAAAAGCCTTTGTCTCTAGCGCGCGCAATTTGAAGTTGGACAGATAGGAAAGGAACGAAAAATTTGAACGGACCTAACAAGCCGCATTGGTCATGACAGTAACGATAGGACATGAAATCGGATAATGCGTACAAAAAGTAACGGTCGTTCCCCATTTGTTGGTAGAGACGTACGAAGTATCGCAGCGTTCCCGATGGTCGTTGGCACCAATTTTTATAGAGATCACTGACCGATGAGTTATCTGGCTTGGTTTTTAGCCAGTTCAGTAAGCAGGAAAACTGTTTACAGTGCGATTTGCTTCTAAAATCTATGAAGATTGCACAAAAATTCGACCGACCGACCGACCGACCGACCGACCGACCGACCGACCGACCGACCGACCGACCGACCGACCGACCGACCGACCGACCGACCGAACGACCGACCGACCGACCGACCGACCGACCGACCGACCGACCGACAGCCCGACCGACCGACCGACCGACCGACCGACCGACCGACCGACCGACCGACCGACCGACCGACCGACCGACCGACCGACCGACCGACCGACCGACCGACCGACCGACCGACCGACCGACCGACCGACCGACCGACCGACCGACCGACCGACCGACCGACCGACCGACCGACCGACCGACCGACCGACCGACCTCAAATGACTTACCTGTCCAATTTTGGTGGAGGAAGCCAAGGTAAAGTCGGTGGTTTAGTGGTGGTTATGTTGGTTTGAACTGTTGACATGAAAAATGTTAGAAGGAAAGTAGCCAAATACTTGACCATGGTTGGCAGCGAGCTAAGTCTCTAGTAGAATTAGAATATGCACACCTGCTTCGAATTCATCACACGAAATATAGCCTGACAAAGTTGATTCGCGCATTTGTCAATAGAAATACTACCTATATACAGCTACATATAGTAAGTAATAGAGCTTTATAAAGACCCGAGACTCCTGGAAACGACGCCTTTCGGTTCTGCAAAATATCATATCCCACAGTTTTGAAGAGTTTCTGCAAATTTCAGGTCATTTTGGTTGTCATTTGTGGAAACGACAACAAAACGAAAAGTTTCCATTTTAGCGGCATTTTTGTAGGCATTGAAGTTAACAAATATCACATATTTGTTAGAAGATATTCGGAAAATTCGAAAAAAGACTAGGTCTAAATTTTTATCCAACACTATAAAATAGGTGCAGTACTGAATTTTCACCACAGAGCAGTTCATATCTTGTTGCTTCTTCTGCTCGAAGCGCTTTTCGCTTGGATTTCAGGTTTCGGCGGTCCACAGATCATTCTCCCAAATCGCGTCTGTCTGAATGCGCGTCTATACGACTTCACCAATAGAATATGGATATACAACGCTCCATTGCCGTTCAAATAACTTAACAAAGGGTCGGCCATAAATAACAGATTTCTCCACCAGGGTCTTACATTTTTAGCGTAGCCAAGCAAATCATAAAACGCACCAGTATTGGTCAAAGAAAAGCCAAAATTCACTAAACTAGTGAAAACATTCAGTCCGATAGTGCCTACCAACAATAAGCGCTTATCTTTTTCTCTGCGCTTCAATTCGGTTTTATTTTCGTCTTTCTGTCTGTTTAAAAACTCCTTAAATCTTCGCATCACCAAAACGCCGCAAACTATTTGAGTTAGGAGCAAGGTTATATTCAGAAAAGATGCAAACGTATTCAAACCAACTTCGTATAACGAGTGAGCTTTTGCTAGAGAGGGGTAGATTTTCTTCCAGTGCAACAAAACCGGGTAAAAACTTCTCGAAATAATCACAGGCAAGTAGATGAAAAAAGAAACAAGCAATATTTTAACGATTATAATTTTAGCTCTACGCTTCAAATCCCCGTTGTTATATTTCAACGGTTTAGACATGGCATAAAGTCTATCGGCCACAATCCCAGTTAGAAACGCCTGATTTAGCGTGTTCAGAAACCTACGCACCATAGAGGCCGACTGAAAAACATCAACTAGTCTAAAATAGCCGCAGGTCTGTTGCCATCGTTTTAGCGCCGAGAAGAACATAAAGTTGTCGCTAAAATACTTATGCAAATTATAAACAGCATCACTTACTATTTCGGCTGCATGCAGATACAAAGCCGGGCCTGAATCCCCTTTTAACATTCGTCTGAGCGTGGCCAAATTTAGTAGGTTTGAGATCACAGTGCCCGGGATAGCGTAGCAAGCAAAGTAAATACGGAATTTGGTCATATACCCCCACCACCTACAGTAATCACGGTTCAAGCCGATACAGTACTCCTGATTTATGCGGGACTCCGCCACCTGTACCTGATACCGTATAAACGGCCGAAAGTATTCAAACGGTCCCAGGGGACCGCAGGTTTTGTGACAATCGTGGTAGGACTTGTAACGCGCTACCGTATACAGCCAGTGAGCGTTGTTTAGGTTACGGTAAACGGTTATCAGTCGCTTTGAGTCCTTCGCTGCCGTGCAATTACGGATGTGAAGGTCTGTTAGATTGGAATGGTCATTTGCCAGCCAAGCCAATATGCAGGAGTATTGACAGCATAAGCTGGCTTTTCTGAAATAGTTTATACTGTTACTGTAGTTAAAGAAACGCCACCCCGCTATATTATCAGCATTATGTTTGATACTATTGTCAAAAGGTCAAAAATCAGGGACTATACCATTATATCGACACAAGCCTTTTAAGGCTTTCGGATGCATGTCAATAATATGGCAATAGCCCATTATGGCTCCGTGGCCTTCTATGGCTATGACTCCTTAAAAGCATAGCCATCTATGGCTACACATGAGGCGCCTCCCCTACAGATGGAGTACCGTCTTTTTGAGGGGTTATGTGAATGGCTATGTAGCCATGTATGGCTAAAAGTGGGCGGGGGTCTATCGGAAGCGCCTCCCAACTTTTGGCTATAAAAAGATACAGGGATTTGAGGTGGCTTTTTCCAGGGATTATCCAGGGATTTGAGGTGGCTTTTTCCGGTGTTTTTTTTCGTTTTTTCGAAAAAGTATCCTAAGGGTCGAAAAAACATAAATCGCGGAAAAAACTCAAGCTAAAAATAGCTAATTTATGTAATTTTTCAGTTAAAAATGGACTTTTGAGATGTATAATCGGCTAGGCTGACTCAAAACTGTTAGAAAAAACAATAGAAAACACCAAATTTGGCAATCTAAAACAAAAAGGCAAACTGCTGTACGAAAATTTGCATGTAGCGTTTATTGATGGAAGCTGCCAGTGACTGTTTCATGCCTGTTTCGTGATTCATGTCTATGTAAGACTATATGGGTATTTCTGTCATGAAAAGACTCAGGAAGGCTCTAGAAAGCGTTAGGAATCATGAAACCAGGCTAGGATACTCAGAACTTGAGTAGGAGTTTTCTCCGCGATTTTGGAAAAAAAGCGGAAAAACCGGGAAAAAACAGGCCGAGGTTTTTTTGGAAAAATATGCATCCCTGGAGCAATCTATGGCTACTTTGGTATGTAGCCATCTATAGCCAAATGTGGGCGGGGCCTATCTGTGTACCCATAGGTGGCTATGCTTCTGAGGAGCCATAGCCATAAAAAGTTACAGAGCCGTCTAAAGCTAAGTAGCCATCTATGGCTAACATGCGGGCTTGTAATAGATAGGTTAGTTATCAACCGCCATATATTGACATATACGCCTTAAAAAGGCTTGTGTCAATTTGAGGTTTACTGTAGTTTACCCGACTGTAATAATAGTGCACTGTATGCAAGAACACTTACTGAAAAGTTTTCCTACTGGGCAACCAATCTTTTGCTGCAAAGGCCATATATGGTACATAGAAAACAGTCAGCAATAGCAGCAATAATGATCCGAAATTGAACATGCCACCTTGTTCTGGTCAGATCAAACTGAATCTAATTACGCAGTTGCAGCTAAGGATTATCAGGCGTTCCAACATCACCTGAAGCGGTAAGCTTGACGCGCGAATGCTAATAGATCTAATTGAAGTAGCTAATGGATCGGCTTCCGATTAGCTGGAGATCTAAAGTTCTCACTAGGCAATAGATCATCATTCAACCGATACAGACTTTATTGGCACTCTTCCAAAAGTTTCAAATCAATAACTCATTCTGTCTAGAGTATCTCTTCTGCTCAGGACACCTGATCTCAGTCTGCAATGTACCATTCAAATGTGTGTTCACCATCCTCACCTCAACCGTTACGCTGAGTGACCTGGGAACCCAGAAGAACGCCTTACAGGCCAGAAGACATCGCGCACACTGGCGGTAGCGGCTTAGAAAGTGCCAGTAGAACAGAAAAGTCGATGCAGCATGGCTTAGCTGGATCAAATTGTTTATATCGCTGATCATGTAGCCTTGGTCAGTGGTGAAAAGTGATAGATCAGCCAGTTCGATTAAGTTGATCATCGAGTGTACGCCGTGGCAAAATATGAACACTGCAATGCAGCAAAAAAGTTGGTCCAAGCAAGCGGTCGGACTACCCACACTTAGACTTAAACTTATGTAGGTGTAAATTTTGGCTTACAACTTTAGCATTACCTAGGCTAGCACTTAGGCTTAGGCTTGCTTTAATATTTAGGCCTACAGTAGACTTAGGCTAGGCTTAGACTTATGTAGGCTTGAACTTTTGCTTACACTACGGCTTAGCTTTAGACTTAAGGCTTCAGCTTTGTCTTCGACTTACGCTTAAGCTTACACTAAGACTTAAACGTAAACTTGGGCTTACATTTAGGTTTAGTAGAATTTAGGCCTGGGCTTAGCCTAGCTAGCGAGCGACCATCTACAACGTTTTTAAAAGAAAATAGACAAAAAATGTAAATTGTTCAAACTGACTTGTAACCACGGAAACCAGCATTCTAGTAGTTGTTTTCTCCTGCGCATTTTTAAGTGGTGCAGCCAATGAGCTGCGGCGTCGATTATATAGGAGCGTCTTTTTGGCAGTGGCCAAGCCGCGCACAATGCAAATGGTAAGACAGATGAGTATAGTCAGAGGCAGAATTGAGCAGACAGTCAAGGTTGATATATTGACGTAGTATAATAAGTAGAGACTGTTATTTCGCAGTTCCAGTAAAAGCATGTCATCTTCTTGGGAGAATTCATAGAATCTTATCCAGTTATACACTATCGAGGATAAGACAATGGTAATGATGGATATTAGAGCGGTTCTTCTAGAATTTTGTTTTTAGCATGAGAATTGTTGGGTGGTTGATGTGCTAGCAATAAGGTTGGAATACTGGGCTAACCTTGGAGACGTAACTAAAGAGTTGGAGTACTGGTAAAGTTCTGGAGGTCTAACCACTTTTATACCCCCATACCAATCTTGATCGACTCACCTGGTACAATAGACCTTGACTTTCAACGGGTGACACACGGCCAGCCATCTCTCAACGGTAACCAGGACCAGTAACCATACCGAACAAGAGGTAAACATCGCCGACACGGGGTACAAATATGAGCAAGCAAAGAAATGCATTCTTGCCAGCCCGGCGACCGTGGGAAAAAAGACCAACATTGGCGGAAGAGCACAGACAAAAATGGCCAAAATCAAAAGAAAGAAGTCCGAGAGACTGAGCGCCGCCAGTAACAGATTAATGGACTGCCGTCGAAAATGAACTCTCGTGAAAATCACGAATGAGAGTAGATTTCCCAACGCGCCGAAAATGTCAATCAACAGAATGAAGAGACCACAGCTAACCGAGACATAGTCGTACGTATTCATGATGCCGAGTTAGGCTAAAACTGGCTCCAAACTGTCTGGGTGGCTCGCCTAATTGGTCGTCGGATCGAAGTGCTTGAATGGCCGCGGGCACGAGCCTGAGGACTTGACCAAGCAGAAGCTGTAAAAAGCGCTGCAATTTTTAGAGATACAAAATGTGCGTGTTAAGTGAAAGAAAAACGACTTTTTACCCAGCTGGACAGTATTGGGTATTGATCGGTATGGCATAGTCGCGTCTTGGCTATGGACAGTTTACGCTATCCCGTGTGTCACGGCGGCCCCGGCATCTAAGTACCGGCATTCGGTATACTGAATATTTTGGGAATACCCTGTCATTTCGGAATCGGTATTTTTTATCCAGTTTAGTGCATTTTTATCGAAAATTTCTTACGATCACAATGTTTTCTTTGTAACTTGACATTTTATTCGACTGCGACATTCGTTCAATCCACGATATCCTTCCAAATATCGAATTTGAAGGATTCTTAGTCCTCTGTCCCACCCCCTGCCCAGTGTGGTGCACTTTTTATCTAGGTAACTAGGTAACTAGGTATACCTAGTATTACCTAGTTAATATTCGGGAAAAGTACCTAGATTTACTTTACCTAGTTGCTGGCTACTCTATTTTACCTAGTTTTACTTTACCTAGTTTTAGATCCACATAACTAGGTACTTCTAGGTAAAACAAGTTTACCTAGTTTGATATTTTCAGTTTTACGTGGCTTTTTCGGTCAGCAAACCTTCAAATTTCCAGCTTTCCCACAATTACAGTGGCCCAGAGAATGAATTTCTGACTTATTTGATCTATAAAATACAAATATTTGCTTGAAATGTGTCAAACTTCGTAAATTTTAACTCCACTAACTTCATCATTGTTCTATTGAACCAAAAATAATATTTTGATTTGATTTCGAGCGTTTTAGGTTTACCTAGTATTACCTAGTTCTTCTGGGCTTTACCTAGTATTACTTTACCTAGTTTCTTAGCAGAGAACTTTACCTAGTATTACTTTACCTAGTTTTTTAGGTGACAACTTTACCTAGTATTACTTTACCTAGTTTCAAATTTTCAAAATGCACCACACTGCCCCTGCCCAAAATTGCATTGCTATAGGAAAGCTCTAGTATAGGTTTGGATTAACTTCACGCTGCTCCTTATTAATCAAATCTCTATGTGCCTACTGTACAACGTATTGTACATAACTTATAGTAGTTTCGTTTTGTTACTGTTCGTTAGGTCTCTCTCTCTCTACTGTATAATACAAGCCTTGAAACTGCGGAACACATGCAAGTATTTCTTTTAGCTCAAAATTGTTTATATAAACGATTTAAACTCTAAAGTAAAACTTAAAAAATTCAGAAAATTAAAAAAACTATAAATCCTATTGCCTTTAATTAATTTCCTATCCTCTAACCTTGGAAATGCCTAAATCCTTTTAGCCTTGGACCTTGGAAATTCACTGTTTTGACATTGCAAAACATTTTCAGGACATTTTCAGGAAATACCGAATAAATACTACTAGTATTACGGTATTTTTTCGATTACGTATGCGTACCGAACCGATTACTTGGTATGCCGAAAAAATGCTACCCATGCCGAACCGATTCCTGAAAATCCCATACGCAAACAACGGTACGTAGAGCGCAACCCAGACCACCGAAAGCAGGTAGTGGAAGTACCTAAGGATGTTTGTAGGTAGGGCACTCCATTGAAACGTTCTAATAAGAGCACGCCGTCTCCTGTGACCTGTCCGAAAGGACAGTGGAACTAGTAAACTAAGTTCGCTTTTTCACTGTAGGTTCGCTACAACGTTAAAAGGGATGAGACGAGAAATGAAAATAATTTCAATTTCATCGGCCGCCTAGTGGGTCAACTGTTGTCAACAAAGACGGCCCGAGCACGATGAATAAGTATCATAATTAGCGCTGCAAAATATACGTGTATGGAGCGCTTGCACCTGCCTGGCAATTTGCTGCTAACAACAAGCTCTCTCGTGCTACCTAAGGGAGCGATTAGTTGAATACATTGTAGTTTATACCCGATTTTGGTTTATGTAGAAGGACATTAGAAAACAAAACGTCACTCTGTCTTTGTTCATTTGGTGGGACATCACAATTTGAATTAGGATTTAAGTGACTCGACGCATAAAATAAGGCAAAACCGTAAGCTACGTAAACTTCGCCGCCGATGCTACGCATCGCTCCACCCTGGAGGGGAAATAAAGAAAAAAACGAAAATCTTTCTTATCGGATTCAATCACAGGAATTGAGCTGCTTGAGGAACGAATAGCCATTGCATTCGCATAATACACACAGTCAAAAAAGTCATTCTGCACTTGAAAGGGGCTAAGCTGGCTAACAATTCTTTTTTATTATAATTTTATTCGTTTTTTCACTTCGATCGGAGGCAGCAGTGCAGAGTAGGAGAGATAAAGGAGTGGTTAAGTAATAGGAGCAGCTAAACTTCATTGCATTCCTAAGGTAATACGTCGCCTTCTCAAAATATACATATGTATAAGAAGTTACAGAAAATAATTAGCGTAATCATCCTGGTTCACCACAGCCCGAGCAATCACCACAGCCTGGCTTCTTGGTCTTTCTGCATGGCATGTCGGCGTCCATTCCGGGCACACTCACAGTCATAGTCTGGTTGCCAGGACAATGCTAAATCATACACATATGCAGTTTTGCCAACAAATTTTGCCAAAATATCTCCAACCCCTTTTATGACCTTCACCCAAAACG
The DNA here is from genome assembly GCA_030248155.1 of Sabatieria punctata. Lineage (NCBI taxonomy): Eukaryota > Metazoa > Nematoda > Chromadorea > Araeolaimida > Comesomatidae > Sabatieria > Sabatieria punctata. Next base: position 99,393 of record JASANB010003449.1, read on the forward strand.
GTTTGTTCTCGGTCATTTCTTTATACATTTAGTTTAGCTTTTCAGGATTGATTAAAAAATGACAGGGTACGGTGCTAATAATCAGTTTCTGCGTCGAAGACTAAAGAATCAGGGTGGTCCACCGAAATCCTAATTATTCGACAATTCCCAGAGTTGACAGGGCGCTAATGTTTGAGAATTTGAAAAACATGATCTCACAGTTAAGAAATTCGCGTTTTCTACAATACTATTTCACAGTTAATTAATTTTCTAATTAACTTGCTATTAACTTGCTTGTACCTGTCAGAAATTTTATTTACTAGCTATTTACTTGCTAGACACTGCAATTTCAAATTTAATTTGTTATTAACTTGTTATTTGCTAGAAATTTGCTATCTATTTGCTATCAAATTGCTAGAATTTGCTACAAATTTTTCGCTCAACCAAATGATGCCTCGAGATTTTCCGATTATAAGATGACCATAGTTATTATAGGATCATGGTTTTCAAAAGGGCGTCAAAAGTAACCCATTTGGGCATTTTCTTGTTTGTCTTGTAAGGGAAACCCCCAATCACTACCTAGCAAGGCAAACTGTCATATTTATAAACTTGTTTACCTGACCTTAAGCCCAAGGCTGATCCTAACTCTGAACCTGCACCCAGCTAAACCTAAGCCTGAACCTAAGTATAATCTTGAAACTGAGGCCTAAAGTTAGGGTGGTCGGCGGATGCGGGGAATGGTCCGAAACGGAGGTCATGTGTGCCCAAAAAATTTGCAAACAAAATTTCGTGAATTTGAAACTACGGTCCCCTGTGTGCGGTGGGATTCCGAATCCACAAACCGCTCTTTCCGTACCAGGCTGGGGTTCCGATTCCATATTACCTAAAACCGGGAAAATTGTTTGCTCTCTCCCATGGACCACGGTATACACATGGACACGAAGTTGAAACCGCCTTCATTTACCCATCTCTACCGCAGTTGCGCGTGAGTTTACCCATCAGCTGAAACATTAAACGCTCCCGCGACGCTCCCGCCGAGGAAAATTAAAAAAAAGAAGAAAAGAAGAACAAGTTAGGTAGTTTGTTTGTTTATTTGACTTATGGAATCTTTTGTAGAACCAAATTCCGGCACAACAACGATTTTCTAACGTAATTTAGTTAGTTTTTAACAATATTTTCGAACCTTTTTTGTCATCCTCCCAAAATCAGTAGGTGAGTTTACGGGAGCGAATTACGGGTCTATGCACGTTCGTGTCTATGCACGTTCGTATAGGTTATTCGATAGGCAGAGAGCGATTAAGGTACTCCAGAAACCTGTAAAATGCTTTCATTTTAAGCTATTCGCCTATATAATAGGGATTTTTCGAAAGTTCGAAAAAACAAGAATTCCTTTTTTAATAGTAGGTGGTAGATGGATAGGCAGACATGGGCCACAGGGGATGAGGGAGGTTTACCCCTCCCCTCGCCGGTCAATACTACCCCTCGGCCGGCCATACCCCCCGCCACCCGGAGGGAGAAAATTTTCGCTTAATTAAGGCAAAATAGGCGTTTTTTGGATTTTTTTCCGGGATCCCCCAGATCTCCAGCCAGACCCCCTCCTGATTTTTCCGGCCCACATGTGGATAGGTACTAGAGATGCAACCATAATCCGGTATTTTTTAGCTCAAAAACACTATCCGGTATCCGGTATTTTTACATATTATCCGGTTAAAATACCGGATAATCCGGTATTTTTCTGATCGGAAGCACTATCCGGTATCCGGTATTTTTCTTTGCGGTTGCATCTTCTTTGTAGGTACCTACATAGGTCGTTGTTAGTTAGTTAGTTAGTCTAACTCAGTTTTTGTCAATTCTTGATGAGTGGCAGTCGTCTGATAAACCAGGGTTAACTTCTGAAACGTTCCTAGCCGCGCGGCACATGTGTAAGACATTGGTAAAAAAAGAGCTAGGTAATTATTATTTTTTACGTTTGCATTGTTTGTTCTGTTATCGCTCTTTTATGTTTGCATATTTCTGATCTTTAGATTTTTCATTTTATTAAGGTATATGTGTATTTTTAGATATTGCCTAACCGAGCTTCGATTGGACTGCGTTCTGTGGGGTAATTTCAACTCCGCTCCGACCCACTAGAACGCCGATATTCCTGGTATTGCCAATTGTCCCGTGGAAATTACTGGATTACTCCGCGGCAACTGCTTGATAGTGAATGACAAATTCGAGCTGGTTCCTTGATCAAAAATTAATTCCACGTTAATACAGGTGAGATAATTCCGGTGCCCTCGCCTGTTGACTGACAGTGGCCGACTAAAGGCCGGTGAGCTAAATAGATGCACGCGTTGGTCAAATAATGGGACAGCCAAACCAACCTGACCATTACTGCACGGACGCTAACGTTGTTTTCTATGTCTGCGGTGCTTTGGTGCGGTCGCTTCTCAGACTTACAAAATACGATGCCTGCAAAGACATTCTGGTCGATCAAAACGCCGTCGTTGATGAATTGTCTGAGCTGAGTGTGGAGAACAGCGATTCGCAAAAAATAGGTCAGCTGATAGATCAGGTCAACCGCGGTGGCTTGGTTGTGCCCAGCGTTGTTGCCTTCGGAATTTGCTGGATAGCCTGGTTTGTCTATTCTTGTATCACGGCTGAGCAGACTCTCTATTCGCCATTATTGCAGTGCCACAGCATTAAAGCCACTTTCGTTGAAGCTGTGCTGTTGCTTTTGGAAGAACAACAACCGATTGATGACATTTTAGTCACAGATTTGTCATGCTGTCGGGGTCATGAGTTTTCTCGTATTTTGATTTCGAAAATAGGTAATTGCCTGTACAAGAATCTCGTTAAGAAGTTGTCTGGTAGTTCTAGTAAGATGGGTATTGTTAATAAGGCTCATAAGCTCAAGTCTAGAAAAGGTTGACTGTGATACGTTTTTGTGTGATGTCTTCCTGGTCTGTGCAAATTTATGCATCTGGTCTCTGTTTTGGTGAAAATCTCGTTCTGGTGCTGACTGTATTATTGCTTTGCAGTGCCACAGTTGAAATACATCTCTACGCTACCTGTCCGTTCGCTGTACTTCTTCGATTAGGCACCAGTTTGTTGATTCGGTCGTCTTTCGGGGTCGCGCAACTGCGGTATAGTGGGAATTTTCAGCTTCGTGTCCATGTGTATACCGTGGTCCATGTCTCTCCTCTTCTTATCCGCGCGGGGTGAGTGCCCAGCACAGGGAAAAAGCGGCAGCGTGTTTTTTTAAAGGACGGCAACTGCAATTTACGCTCGACGCTTCACGCACGTAGAGTGTTTGTTTTATTTTAATTTTTGTTTTTAAATAAAAAGTAAGTGTAAAAAGAAATAAAGTGTGTGTGAAACTAGTTTAGTTGTGCCTAACTCCTCTACTGTTGTTGGTTGTGGTGCTCTCTGCCACCAATATGCCACTGTTTTGTTTGCTCGATTGCCTTCCCACCTACTCCTGATTGTTTGAAGTTAAAGAAAGATTCTTCTCCTTCCCCCTGACCAATGAATGAATATACCACTGCAGTCTTTTGAGTGACCAATGTGTTATTTCTTCCCTACGGCAACTTGCGTGTTCTCCCACGGTTGAAGATAACTGCCCCCGATGCTGACAACCAGTTTCGCTGCCGAACGTTGCCAAAACTGTCGAAGAAGAACGATGAAGAATATAGTTATGCGTTCGATTGCATCAGATCTGCGTATTACCTGACTGAAGCGGGTGTGCATTTAT
>JASANB010003450.1:0-113670 GCA_030248155.1 Sabatieria punctata
TGGGTTTCTTTTCCGATTATAAGACGCGGGTCTTATACCGGGTGGTCAGGGTCTGTCAAGGGCATTTTCCAGTTATAAAACCCGGGTCTAAGCTCAGAATAGTTTTCGTGCATATTTTTACCAGATAACTAATGAATATGGAGTTTTTGTACTCAGATTGTTCAAGAATCATTCTAAAACCTGCGTAATGGCGAAAATTCGCTCAGATTCAGTGAAAACATGAGAAAGTTAAAAATTACCTTGAATTGAAGAGCTGGACAGGTAAATGGAGTTGACATTCAGGAAGAGCATGTTTAAGTAAGTAAGTAAGTAAGTTTTTTCGCCCAAACACAGAAAAGAACGAAATACAAATGTTGGACGACTCTGACGACACGAGGACCTTGACGACCACGTATGGTCTTATGTTGCCGAAGTTAGATCAAACATAGGCAGGCTACTAATTCTTTTTGTAAAGTTTAACTGTACTGTCTGTAACTTACAGCTATCTACGCAGGCATGGGCTCATTTCAGCTGAGGGGGTAGAATTTTCAATTTCTGAGGGAGGGGCTGAGGGGGGTAGGAGCGCCTGAGGGGGTGGTAAGCTAAAAAGTCCGATTTTTGGCTAAAATCATCAAAGGTCTCTTGGCTTATTTTTCATTAAAATAAGTTAAAATAAGCTATTCTGAGCTCATTTACACCTAATCCAGGCATATTTTTATCATAATTTTCTATACAAAATTCTTCCAAAAAATTCCTGAGGGGGGTAGCGGCCGGCTGAGGGGGGTAGGTCAGAGCCTGAGGGGGGCCAAACCCCCCCCTCAGCCCCCCCTTTGCCCATGTCTGCGTACGTACGTAATCAGCTATGTACTATTATTATCAATTTTGCTTGCGCGGCAGGAAACCCGGTAAGCTCTACATATTTTCGGCGATTATGACGTCATCAAGACTACAAATTAACTAAGACTACATATTATTTTGGCTGACTACAAATTGACTACAACTTGCTTTTCCATAATTTGCGAATTTGTAGTCAATTTGTAGTCATTTTTCTTGGAAATTTTCCGATTTTTTCATGAAATTATATATAAATTGAGTCCCAAATCGGCCTTTGAGCTGTCTTGAGCTTCTGATAAGCTTACCAAATATCAAGAACGAAACTATTTTTATGTAAAGTGTTAGAAAGATCGTTTTTTCCAATTTTCCCGTTTTTACGAGTATAAATTTTCAAAGAAAGGTGAGGTGGCCACAGGGTTGTATATTTTTCCGAAAAAAACCTCGGCCTGTTTTTTTCCAGTTTTTTTCCGGTTTTTTTCCGGTTTTTTTCCTAAATCGCGGAAAAAAACTCCAGCCCAAGTTCTGAGTATCCTAGGCTGGTTTTATGATCCCTAACGCTTTCTAGCGCCTTCCTCAGTCTTGTTAGACCAGAAATACACGTGTTACATTGATATAAATCACGAAACAGGCATGAAACAGTGCCTGACAGGTTCCATAAATAACGCTATATGCAAATTTTCTTACAGCAGTTTGCATTTTTGTTTTTTCATGCCAAATTTGGTCTTTTTTGTTGTTTTTCTAACAGTTTTGAGTCAGTATGGCCTATTATACATAGCAAAAGTCCATTTTTTAAACGAAAAATGACGTAAATTAGCTATTTTAGCTTGAGTTTTTTTCCGCGATTTATGTTTTTTTCCGACCCTTAGGAAAAAAACCGGTTTTTTTCCGGAAAAAAACAGTTTTTTTCCGGTGTTTTTTTCCCACCTCACATCCCTGGGTGGCCACATGATTGACTTTTGCACATTCTTCGTGTTTTTTCTTGTCTTAGTTTTTTAAAAATATCTCGTTCTATTCATACATGTAACAGGTCATCCGCCGATGGGGAGGGGGGTTGGGGGGTCTGGCGCCGGCCGGGGGGATCTGAGCCAAAATTTTGGGGGAGGGGGGTGGGCACTAAAAAACGCTCAAAAATCGAAAAAAATCGCAATTTTTTGGCTAAAAATTGCCAAAAATCTATAATTTGGACTGAAATACAGCTAAAAAGTGCTGTTTTGCAGGCGATTTTGGCAATTTTTGTGTGTGAAATTGTAAAAATTGCAAAAATTTGCTTGAAAATGTACTTGGCAGAAAAATCGAAGAGGGGGGGCGGTGAAATCGTCTCGGGGGGGGGGGGTCCCATCTGGGGGGTCTGGCCTAAGTCGGGTGGGGGGCAGACCCCCCAGACCCCCCTGTTACATGTATGGTTCTATTTTTAAAAGTACCAAATGTTCAGCATTGGAATTCTATTAAACATTGAATTCCGTCTGTTCGTTTCCAGAACTATCTATTAGAAAAGGCGATTTTTTCTCAGAAAAAGCAATTAACAGGCTTCCGGTTAATATTTTTGCAAAGCATTTCTGTGGCTCGTTGTTAAATTTGCAAAGATTTGCAGTAATATCGAATTTCTGACGTTTGGTAAGCTGACTACAAATTGACTACAAACTAAAACTACATATTTTTTGAACCTGAATTTGACAACTACAAAGTAAGACTACAAATTATTTTCGCGAAAATTTTTAACTACAAACTAAGACTACAAATTGAAATTCTCTGAGGAAATAGGTCTAGTTGTAGGTAGACATGGGCAAGCATTTCGGCTGATGGGGAGGGGTAGAATTTTCGATTCCTGAGGGGGCTGATGGGGGTGGGAGCGCCTGAGGGGGGTTGAGGGGACAGTAAGTAAAAAAGTCCGATTTTTAGCTAAAATCAAGGTTTTTGCTTATTTTTAGATAAAAATAAATAAGCTATTCTGAGCTAATTTACACCTAATCTAGGCACCTGGGCATGCTTTTGTCATAATTTTCTATACAACATTTTTCCATAAAGAAAATTGAGAGGGTAGAGGCTGGCTGAAAGGGGGGTAGGTCAGAGCCAGAGGGTGTATATCAGGAAATTCTATTTGCGTTGTAAACTAATGTACATATCTTGAAATGTGACCAAGAAACGTAGAACTGGCGCCAAGTGAACAGTGCAGTATGTGCCAGGGATACAGTGCAATATGTGTGCAAAAAAATCACTGAACTCGGTGCAAAATTGGCAAAGATATGCTCTTTACAAGGCAATCTTATATTGGGCAAATTTTCGACCTGACAACTTTCAAGGCCCAAAAACTCAATTAGACGCCCATTTTTTTTCTCGATTTTTTTTTGTGTTATCAAAAGCGAATAAATAGCGCTACATTTTTATGAAATAAAATAGCGGTAGTCGCACCTTTGGGGGGGTCAAATTTGGCCCAGAAGGGGTTCGAAAAAAAATTTTTCTTTCGAATTCGGCCATGTAGGATATCGTTTGAAAGAGAACGCTCATGTGATTGTAAATATGCAATCCGCAAGTTTCTACGTTCACTACTTCCAGAGTTATAAGCCGAGATCTGAAGTTGGGCCGAAAAATTGAGTCTGACAAAAACTACCGGGAAGGTGATAAAACATCTTTTTATGTTAAATTATACCAAAATTCAAAATTTTAGCCAAATCGGAGAGATGAAGTTGAGATTTGTCCGGGAAGGGTCGACCCTTAGAAAAACCGGCTCTTAATTAGCTCGCAAATCCGAAAATTTTTGGCCGGCGCATGATTTCTCTGAAATCATGTTGGCCTGTCATAAGCTGCTTGCGTTTTTTCAGGGCAGGTTGGGAATTTCGCAACCAGTCCTGAAATTTCAGGAGGGGTTGCGAACGTTCGCAACCAGTCCTGAAATATTGGCGCAGCGCATGGTAGGCCGGCCGGCCGTTGAGTGGAGCATTCTTGCTCCTTTATTATGTATTCTTGGTTTGACTCACGCTTTAGCCCGAACGATAAATTGGCTATGCACAGTCCGTAAGCCTACTACTGTTTCCAGCAAGTTAGTAATAACCCTTTGGGGAAGACTCCACGCCATATGGCGTATGAAAATTAGCGCGGTATTGGAGTACTGTCCCGATTAGGAACAATATCGTAAAGTCAATATCGGAACTGCTACCGGATTAGCGTTTCCAATCCTCTCTGGGGGCGTAATATTGAAATCGACGCGATTAGCCGAGTTCTTCAAATCTGGAGCCGATTAGGATCTGATTGGTTTTGATTTCGGGCGTGTATGATTACAATTGATATCTAATAGCGGTCTAATTCGAAATAAAATCAAATCGGAATGGCGTCATATAGGCGGTTTCAGTTCATAGTCATTTCTAATCCTCCAGGGATGGATATTTTTCCGATAAAAACTCGGACTGTTTTTTCCAGTTTTTTCGTTTTTTTTCTCAAATCGCGGAAAAAACTCCTGCTCAGGTTCTGGGTATCCTAGCTTGGTTTTATTATTCCTAAAGCTTCGTAGCGCCTGCCTGAGTCTTTTCAGACCAGAAATACACGTGTAATACATAGATATAAATCAAGAAGCAGGCATGAAACAGTCCCTGACAGGCTCCATCAATAAACACTTGCAAATTTTCTTACGGCAGTTTGCCTTTTTGGTTTAGATTGCCAAATTTGGTATTTTCTGTTGTTTTTTTTAACAGCTTTGAGTCAGTCTGTCTAGCCTATTATACATTTCAAAAGTCCATTTTTTAACTGAAAAAATGACTTATATTAGCTATTTTTAGCTTGAGTTTTTTCCGCGATTTATGTTTTTTCCCGACTCTTAGGAAAAAATCCGTTTTTTTTTTCGAAAAAAAAACGAAAAAAAAACACCGGAAAAAAACACACCTCACATCCCTGTAATCCTCCCACCGAGCCCGAACGACGAATTTCTAATCAGAACGCCCTCATCGGATTAGCGAGGCACAATTTCGTCAAAAAATCAAATTAGCTCGACAAGAATTAGCCCGAAGTTAGATGGTTTGCTCGAAGGGGATAACAAATAGAAAGTTAATTTTTTTCGAAATCGGGTAGCAAACAGCAAATTCCTAGAAAGTTAATTTTGGAAAAACCGCCGCCTAGCAAATAAATAGCTAGTTTATTTCGGATTGAGGGGGCGTGAAATTTGCTAGGAAATTACTAGCCTCGACATATTGGCCTGTTATCTATATCTTTTCCCCGCTTGGTCTGGGACCTGATGTGTTGCCAGGATATACGTATACCCAAGGTAGTTACGCTACGCATACAGCTAAAGTGGTTATAGCCAAGCATGGACAAAAGTCAGTCTCTAGTCTGACAGTAGATTCGGCAAATAAAAAACTACTGAATGTGTTCAGGTTAGGGATAAAGTTGGACCAAATTCTTGCTGGTGCTTCCTCTTCCTGCTGTTGCTTGTTCAGCTTGTAGAAACTGAGATACAATGTATAGTTTTGATTTTAAACGGTACAGGAGTTTTCCACTTATAAGACAAATAGGAAAAAGCCCAAATGGGTCACTTTTGACGCCCGTTTGAAAACCATGATAATAACTATGGTTGTCTTATAATCGGAAAATCTCTGGCATGAATATATAGTGTCGGTACCGTACCATAAACGGCGTTAAGTGCCTGACTGTAGGAAATAAAATTGCCGACAGTTATGTGCAAGCAAGGTAAAATAGCAAGTTAATTAGAAAATAAATGAACTGGGAAACAGTAAAGCCTACATACCGTACCGTTAAGTTAAGTGTAGACACGTTTCTCGTTAGCCTAATTGCATACGTGCGTGCGCTTGTGGTGTGCTTTCGAGCGAAAACAGTTCCTATTTATTACGCAGATTCCCGTTCCATCAAAGCTTTTTGCTTAGACTACATGCTTATGGTATTATTAGTTGCTGGGAAGAAAATCAATTCGAGCAGGAAGTTTCAGTTCAATACTGGTACAAATTCTTAGTTTTATTTTGTGAGTATCTGTTGACATAAGAAGTGCGGTCACAATAAATAATTGGAGAACTTTTGAAGTGGGGCACCAGTAGAAAGAAAAATTGAAAAATTTTCCAAGTATAGGTTTATTTCCGCTGTTTTGCGTACTTTTATTTTCAACTTTATGAGCCATGTTTGATTTTCAATACTTCATTCGATTGGCGCCAACAATGTCATAAGCTTCATAATTTGGGAAAGGTCGGAGAAGAGTTGGTGACACACGAACGGTGCGTTATGTTTAAATAGATTTGACCTTCCTAATTTCGGCAGGGCTTAACTCACAGTCTCTCAGTCGAGCATTTGGCTAAAATAAGGTTGCCAGGTTAGAATTTTGATAAAAATAAATTAGGTAGATGCATTTACTGTAACGTGTGTTAAAGCTAGAAGGGTACAACTGGGTGGGATGATTTACATATCCTGTGGTGTTTCGCAGGCTCACAACTTTTTTGTTAGGACCGGATCAGCTGATTTTTGGTTGTGATGTGTGGACATTCTTGGCATTTGATTGTTTCAAATTTCAACAAATTCCATGCACTAAATCTAGTTATGCATTTCAAAGTTTTCAATCACTTTCTGCAGCCGCTGGTGGTTTCCACCCTCCACGGTGGTGGACGCTTTTCCGAGTTTTGGACACATTGCACTGCTCTCATCGATCAGCGATTCATGCCACCGGCGGATGCTGGTATCTCTTGGAGGCTCGCGTAGACCTATTTTGTAGGGACTACTAACTACTAACCACTAACTACTAATTTTTTGGGTTTTATGACGTCATCAAGACTACAAATTGACTACGACTACATATTCAGATTTAGTGACTACAAACTGACTACAAAATACCTTTCGAATTTGTGAATTAGTAGTCAGCAAATTCTGGAATTTATTTGGTCATATCATGCACATTAGCCATCTAGAAACGGAAATGGTGCCATTTTATCGGTGGGTTTTTGTTAATTCAGTCTTTTCACAGTTTTGACAACTTTTTTGTCATTCATAAGCAATTTTCCTGTTATATTTTGAAATATTTATTGAATTTCTGACCGTTTATAAACAAAGCAAAGTGCATGTTTGTATGTTTCTTGGTAAACAAACTATAGTATAGGTAGAATAATAACGAAAATACATCATTTGAAGTTGTAAACAGAAAAACCGTGTATTTTGAAGCTAACCTTAAATTGTAAACTTTCGTAGTAGAAATTAGCAGGCATTCTTGGCATCACACCTTGTAGAAAAATATATGTTGTTCCTTAAATGTCCACCTCTCCCTTGTTTTGTTCACTATTTTAGATTTTCAAATTCTTGATTATATCGAAAACCTAAAATTTGGTAATATTATTCAAAATTTTGCTGACTACAAATTGACTGCTTTTGGTCCACTCAAACTGCACCGCGCATTTTGCACGTTCCTTTCGAATAGAATTTATTTGTTTCGGAAATAAACAGGCAGACAAAGTTGGCGCCAGTAGGAGGAGCGGTAGACAGGGTTGTCTGTTTGATATGTTCCCTATCTAACGTCAGAAACAACCAAAAAGCAGCAGGGTAGACGTACAATGTATAGCGTCCGATCCGATGTGCGGGGGGGGCCTTTACGGCCCTACGCTCAGACCTTGCGATCCATTGCGCAACCCCCGTAGTTTCGTCATCTCGAACGTTTCCCTTCTATCACTGCCAGCCACTCTAGCCATGCTGTTGGACGCCAGGTACTAAGGAAGTCCCTGGCGCGTTTGACGTCATGGTGATGTCAGCTCCCAACGTCCGCTAGGTCCGCTCCTAGAGCGAGAGAGGCCCCCCTGCCTTGTCGGTTTCCGTGGACAACTCCTGACGTCATTGCTCTTTCTCCAAGTTGGCATGCTGTAGGAGCGGCTTCGGTGCTGTGGCAGATCCAGTTGGTTCCCATTTTATCTACTCGCTGTAACCAGCTTTCGGTGGCCTGGGTGGAGCGTTGTGCCGACGACCAACTCTTTGCAGCAAGAAACTTGCCACGCCGAGAGGATGAACCACTACAACCACTAGGGATGCAGCGGCCGCCGTGACTCAGAGGCAGCGAGCTACCCACTGAGCCACTGACGCGGCCAATGTATAGCGTCTACCTCCTACAAAACAAAACCACAATTCAATCAATTTTCGCAATGAAACAATTGTTTCTTATTTACAGCCCAAAATAGGCAGTACCGTATAGTGCTGTTTATAGCACTTAGTGCCATTTATAGTACCCGGGGTACTATAAATGGAGACAGATTTATATTCTGAAATGAGCTGTTATAAATACAAAACGTGCGAAAAATACAGTATTTTTGGTGGTAAACCTTGCTTGTATGAAGAAAAACAGTAGATAATGCAATCATAGAGGTTCTGATGTATGTACATAACCTATTTTTTTTCATCAAATCGGTAATTTGAGCAAAGAACTTCACATACTATTGTTAGTTTCTTATAGAGCAGATTTCGTAGGTGCCATATATAGTACCCGGGTACTATAAATGGATTCATTTTTATTTTCACAAAACCCTAAGTGCCATATATAGTACCCGGGTACTATAAACAGCACTATACGGTACGTAGTCTCTGTCGCCGCTCCTAGTGAGCAGTAAGAACAATAAACGCAACAGATGACAGCTGGCCTATATTAGGTAAAACCGTCAATTTGGCCTATTATTTTCGAAATTCGACCATCTCAATTTAAATTATCACGAATTTCTCCGATTTCGGGCCACTACTATATACCACTGACTGAAACATGAAGTAATATGGGGGTAAAGGAGGGGAAAGAAACTTACTGCATGCACGCAAAAGACTTTTTGTGTACTGTACGTACATTTGTAAAAAGTCAGCTTCAGTCAAATGCCATGTTTTATGCATGTCATGTATACAGTGCGTACTGTAAATTTTGCAGTGAGAGATTGAGGTGCATAACAACCCAGAGCATTCCTTTCTGAGCCCGCGAACGTTTTTCAGTACGACGTTTTCACTGTGTTATCGGTTATTAGTATTTTTTATCCAATTTAGTGCAATTTTCATCGAAAATTCCCTGCGATGCGATCTCATTGTTTTCTTTATAACTTGACGTTTTTGCGAATGCAGAAGTTCATTTTATTAGTGATATCCTTTCTAAATGTCGAATTTGAAGGATTTTTTGTCCTCTGACTTACCTTCTGTCCCAACAAAGTTTCCTTGCAGCTAGAATCGCTTGTGTAGCTTGGAGTAACTTCACAATGCTTCTTTTATAAATCAAATCTGTATGTACATATCTACAGACAGACATTGTACATAGATGTACAGTACTTTCGTTTTGTCATTGTTCGTTAGTGCAACTCATTGCTGCATGTACGTAACATTGCATGCAGACTTAAAACTACGTACGGTACTTATGGAGACATTTCTCTTAGCCCAGATCATTTATAGAATCGATTTTGAGTAAAACAAAAAATAATTTTAGAGAATTGCTAAAAACTATAAACCAAATTGTTTTCGATGAATTTCCTAGCCTCTTTATCCTTGAGCCATGGAAATTCACTTCCACTTTTCGACTTTGCAAAACATTTTCAGGAAATACTGACTAAATACCGGTATTTTTTCGAATACCGACCCATACCGAACCCATTCCTGAAAATCCCATACCCAAACAATACTGTGGATCAGGTATGCTTGTACCTGATTATCAGATAGATTTGCAATACCCACCTGATACCTGATTGGGTACTTTTGAACTGTACCTACCTGATTTTGGGTATTTTTGGCCTGAAACAGGTTCAGGTATCAGGTACAAACAAAAGGCATTATATCCGGTTGACACAGACCACTCCTGTGCATGTCTAGAAAAACCCAGAGTCTAGTCCACGGCAGATGTCCTTCTCCTTACGTCTATTCAAGATATGCGGGCACACCTTAGACATCGTGAAATTTCATTTTTTGGGTCAATGTCAGATCGACCAGGAGAGAGCGCAGAGCGATGCCGTTGCAAAACAATAGACACAGATGGGGTATCTCTCAGAATAACAGTGCGGAATCGTGATTGCATGTGAAATAAAATATCGTGAAATTCCATGTCCTTAAGACATAACGCAGACATAAGGGAGGAAAACGAAGACATAACGAAGACATAACGCAGACAAAAGGTATTATGCAAAGATTGCAAAAGCAAACAATTTGAGGCGTTTTGTGTGATAAATAAAGGTATAAAGCAGAGTAGATGCACAAAGTAACAATGTGTAACCTTATTTATGCAAGCTGACCTAACAGTCTTACACTTCAGTCAGTTGCTGGGCACGATGACCGCCGACACCGGTCTGTCAATGTCTTTAATTGTTTGTGAATCAGACGTGGTACAAATTTGTTGACAGGTGGCGGACAGATGTCAAAAATGGGTGCCATTTAAGACAGAGTACGGGCAACAGCTTGACCTTGCATTGTCGGCTAGCCGTCTCTCAACGATCGGCGGACAGCCGTCAAAACTGGAAGCCATTAAATGCAGTATAGGTGTTGGCTTGACCTTGCATTGTCCCCCGACTAGGAGGCCGGTGCAGTCTCCAAGTTTCTTGCATTCCGAGCGCCGGCTCCTCAGCAACCCCCCATTCCCGATCCCCCCTTAGCCGCCAACCAAAGGCAAGCAGGCATTTGCCACTTGCCGTTCATTCCTCACCCCCAATTCCCTGTTACAGCTCCGGCCCCCAATTGGAAATGGGCCTTCCTGGCCGGCGCCTATTGGAAATGGGCTTTCCTGGTCGGCGCATATTGGAAATGGGCTTTCCTGGCCGGCGCCTATTGGAAATTGGCTTTCCTGGTCGGCGCATATTGGAAATGGGCTTTCCTGGCTGGCGCCCATTGGAAATGGGCTTTCCTGGCCAGCGCATATTGGAAATGGGCTTTCCTGGCTGGCGCCCATTGGAAATGGGCTTTCCTGGCCAGCGCATATTGGAAATGGGCTTTCCTGGCCGGCGCCCATTGGAAATGGGCTTTCCTGGTCGGCGCATATTGGAAATGGGCTTTCCTGGCCGGCGCCTATTGAAAATGGGCTTTCCTGGTCGGCGCATATTGGAAATGGGCTTTCCTGGCTGGCGCCCATTGGAAATGGGCTTTCCTGGCCAGCGCATATTGGAAATGGGCTTTCCTGGCCGGCACCCATTGGACTCGAACATGGACTAAAAAGATTGGAGTGACTGCTGATAGAAGTTCTCTGTGCGGGAAAGTTTGCCGCTGACCGCACCGTGTCCATCGATGAAATGATGTAACTTTGCTAATCAGTCTAATTTAAACCCTCATGTCTTAAATGTTACAGGGTACTGTTCCTGGGCAAGTTCCCCTACGTCTGCACTATTCCACACAAACCGATTCCCACTGGTGAGCTACAGAACCCATAGCAACTGCAATCATACTAAACATCTTTCAAAACACAGGTATCAAGTTCTTTTGCCTGTCGGAGAGTCGTACTGGATACATCCTGAACTTCACTGTCTTCTGTAAGCAGAAGTGGAGTCAAACTGATTCATTGGGGCCCACAGGCGGCGAGGTTGTGGCACTCCTAACTTACGAAAATTGTCCGGAGGCTAAAAAACCTTGCTTGGATACTGGCACCTGCTCTGTACCGATAACTACTACGTAAACTGTTTTCTGAAAGTCTTCGCAACCAAATGTCTAGAGCAAATTTTAGACTACCATCGGCCTGCTGCAGTACTTGTATAGGTTCGGCGTGATGTGTGTTGGCACAATTCGGCGCAGTCGCGGTGTGCCCAAGGCACTTTGCAATGACCGACACTTGAAACCTGACCCCGAGAGCGGCTTGTGCCTGAAAATGCTGCGCGGTAAACGATCTCCATGTCTCATTTGGAAACAAATTCAGACTTACAGGTGACGCCAAGTTCTTGCACTCTGGTCCCCTCACACTCTGCACTTGGTTGGATTCCGGCCTGGTGACCATCCTCTCAACAATTCCATTTGGGCGATTGGAGATGACAGTCTGCAACCGGTCGATTGAGGGCGCAAACGGGGAATGGCACGGCGTCAACAACCTGCCAATGCCGCTCTTGATCGATGTCTATAACAAAGGCAGGGGGTGCGTGAGTGAATCGCTTCTTGTCTGTGCAGATGTTGGACAGCATTTTTCAGAGGGGTTGACCTGTCCGACCAGCGCATCCAAGCAACAGCGTACCACATAAAGTCACCCCGATGGTACATGCACATCCTGTTCCAGGTAAAGCGCCCATAGCAACTAAAGCGAGCCGTAGCTAATTGTTTTTCCTATAGACAATGGACATCGTGTTTCTGAACGCGTACATCTTGTACATGGAGTCGCGCGACCCACCGCTCTCTGCGCATCTGAGGATGCAAGATTTCCGCATGATGGCCCTCACGGGCATTGTATTAATGGCTACCTCGATCTCGGTGGGTCCTACGGCCAATGTCAGTCCCCAGTTCCCGGCCAAAGCAATGCTGCAGGCCCTGCTGCCTCGAATTGCGCCCATTCTGCAGAAAGGCGCCAACCCTGATGGACCCTCAGACTATGAGATAAACGCCGTGCGTCTAAGTCTGTCTAAGGCGCATATCCCCTGCAGAATGACCAAACAGCATCGCTGCATCTGCCACCAGAATGAGTGTAAGACGGCGTTCACATGCTGACTCTGCAAAAGACCACTCTGCTTGGGTATGTCCCGTTGTCTAACGCCCTATGTCTGCTGCAATTTCTACATTCTAAAGCTTTTAGGCACCTGCTGGGCCCGGTTCCATTCAATTCCTGGTGACTTTACCTGGTGGGATGAGAGTCTCCACGCAAAACGCTACCGGTCTAAGGCACGCACCCCCTCCTGCAAACCCATCCGCTGATTGATCTCTTCAACTTGGCTGTGGTTCTTTTACCCACCTTGCCTGGCTGTGTTCTGTACTGCTACCGGTTGTGACTTTTTGGCCACCTGGCCTGTCTCTCTTCTGTACTGCGATGACGGGTTGTGCTTTTTGGGCCAGTTGACTCTGTCTTTGCTGTGTTTTTGGCGATGTCGCCACCTTCTGTTTATGTTTTTTGTCTTAACCTTTGTTCTAAGCGCTTCGCTGTGGCAAAAAGTGATAAGTGCTGCTTTACAACAGTGATCTGTGCAACTGTCGTCTGACCATTTGTGCTATTGTTGCTTCACTGTTGTATGCCTGTTCGATCTCAGTTATGCCTGTCCTATCTCAGTAATTGATTTGTTCCCGGTTCGCTCTTGTTGCCACATGAATAAATCGTTTATTGCAAATAAATCACTGTCTTGATCTTTCCGCAACCATCCATTTTCGAATCACAAGCTGTTTCTTTGTCTCTACACAAACACCGCTTTTCAACTCACTCGCAGTTTGTCTCGTCTTCCTGAACTTTTTTCTACACCCTCCTCTAAAACTGAAAACCAAAAACCACTAAAACTCAATACTTCGTAATTTCTCAACCATGTCTCAACTATGTCTTCGACTATGTCTCAATTATGCCTCAACCATGTCTGTTTTGAGACATATGCAGTTCGGTATGTCTAAACCTGTCATGTCTACGTTTTAGACATAAAACCCGATGTCCTTCTAGACATACTTTTTTTTCCCTAGACGTCAGATGTCTTGAATCCGGTATGTCGGGACCATAGGAGCAAAAGCTCCTAGGTCTGTGCCAACCGGTTATATCCAGTATGACCTTATCACCCTTCACAGGCATTGGTGAGAAGAAAGCCCTTTTCATCACTGAGTTTTTGGGATGCTAGATATATACACATCGAAAAAGCAGTCTGTACATGTATTTTTGTGTATGGTGAATGTATATGATTTGTGTACACAAACAACAGTACCGACCGGCTCGTTTGTCTGATGCTTTTATTCTTTGCGGTGCGATATCCGGTTGACACAGACCACTCCTGTGCATGTCTAGAAAAACCCAGAGTCTAGTCCACGGCAGATGTCCTTCTCCTTACGTCTATTCAAGATATGCGGGCACACCTTAGACATCGTGAAATTTCATTTTTTGGGTCAATGTCAGATCGACCAGGAGAGAGCGCAGAGCGATGCCGTTGCAAAACAATAGACACAGATGGGGTATCTCTCAGAATAACAGTGCGGAATCGTGATTGCATGTGAAATAAAATATCGTGAAATTCCATGTCCTTAAGACATAACGCAGACATAAGGGAGGAAAACGAAGACATAACGAAGACATAACGCAGACAAAAGGTATTATGCAAAGATTGCAAAAGCAAACAATTTGAGGCGTTTTGTGTGATAAATAAAGGTATAAAGCAGAGTAGATGCACAAAGTAACAATGTGTAACCTTATTTATGCAAGCTGACCTAACAGTCTTACACTTCAGTCAGTTGCTGGGCACGATGACCGCCGACACCGGTCTGTCAATGTCTTTAATTGTTTGTGAATCAGACGTGGTACAAATTTGTTGACAGGTGGCGGACAGATGTCAAAAATGGGTGCCATTTAAGACAGAGTACGGGCAACAGCTTGACCTTGCATTGTCGGCTAGCCGTCTCTCAACGATCGGCGGACAGCCGTCAAAACTGGAAGCCATTAAATGCAGTATAGGTGTTGGCTTGACCTTGCATTGTCCCCCGACTAGGAGGCCGGTGCAGTCTCCAAGTTTCTTGCATTCCGAGCGCCGGCTCCTCAGCAACCCCCCATTCCCGATCCCCCCTTAGCCGCCAACCAAAGGCAAGCAGGCATTTGCCACTTGCCGTTCATTCCTCACCCCCAATTCCCTGTTACAGCTCCGGCCCCCAATTGGAAATGGGCCTTCCTGGCCGGCGCCTATTGGAAATGGGCTTTCCTGGTCGGCGCATATTGGAAATGGGCTTTCCTGGCCGGCGCCTATTGGAAATTGGCTTTCCTGGTCGGCGCATATTGGAAATGGGCTTTCCTGGCTGGCGCCCATTGGAAATGGGCTTTCCTGGCCAGCGCATATTGGAAATGGGCTTTCCTGGCTGGCGCCCATTGGAAATGGGCTTTCCTGGCCAGCGCATATTGGAAATGGGCTTTCCTGGCCGGCGCCCATTGGAAATGGGCTTTCCTGGTCGGCGCATATTGGAAATGGGCTTTCCTGGCCGGCGCCTATTGAAAATGGGCTTTCCTGGTCGGCGCATATTGGAAATGGGCTTTCCTGGCTGGCGCCCATTGGAAATGGGCTTTCCTGGCCAGCGCATATTGGAAATGGGCTTTCCTGGCCGGCACCCATTGGACTCGAACATGGACTAAAAAGATTGGAGTGACTGCTGATAGAAGTTCTCTGTGCGGGAAAGTTTGCCGCTGACCGCACCGTGTCCATCGATGAAATGATGTAACTTTGCTAATCAGTCTAATTTAAACCCTCATGTCTTAAATGTTACAGGGTACTGTTCCTGGGCAAGTTCCCCTACGTCTGCACTATTCCACACAAACCGATTCCCACTGGTGAGCTACAGAACCCATAGCAACTGCAATCATACTAAACATCTTTCAAAACACAGGTATCAAGTTCTTTTGCCTGTCGGAGAGTCGTACTGGATACATCCTGAACTTCACTGTCTTCTGTAAGCAGAAGTGGAGTCAAACTGATTCATTGGGGCCCACAGGCGGCGAGGTTGTGGCACTCCTAACTTACGAAAATTGTCCGGAGGCTAAAAAACCTTGCTTGGATACTGGCACCTGCTCTGTACCGATAACTACTACGTAAACTGTTTTCTGAAAGTCTTCGCAACCAAATGTCTAGAGCAAATTTTAGACTACCATCGGCCTGCTGCAGTACTTGTATAGGTTCGGCGTGATGTGTGTTGGCACAATTCGGCGCAGTCGCGGTGTGCCCAAGGCACTTTGCAATGACCGACACTTGAAACCTGACCCCGAGAGCGGCTTGTGCCTGAAAATGCTGCGCGGTAAACGATCTCCATGTCTCATTTGGAAACAAATTCAGACTTACAGGTGACGCCAAGTTCTTGCACTCTGGTCCCCTCACACTCTGCACTTGGTTGGATTCCGGCCTGGTGACCATCCTCTCAACAATTCCATTTGGGCGATTGGAGATGACAGTCTGCAACCGGTCGATTGAGGGCGCAAACGGGGAATGGCACGGCGTCCACAACCTGCCAATGCCGCTCTTGATCGATGTCTATAACAAAGGCAGGGGGTGCGTGAGTGAATCGCTTCTTGTCTGTGCAGATGTTGGATAGCATTTTTCAGAGGGGTTGACCTGTCCGACCAGCGCATCCAAGCAACAGCGTACCACATAAAGTCACCCCGATGGTACATGCACATCCTGTTCCAGGTAAAGCGCCCATAGCAACTAAAGCGAGCCGTAGCTAATTGTTTTTCCTATAGACAATGGACATCGTGTTTCTGAACGCGTACATCTTGTACATGGAGTCGCGCGACCCACCGCTCTCTGCGCATCTGAGGATGCAAGATTTCCGCATGATGGCCCTCACGGGCATTGTATTAATGGCTACCTCGATCTCGGTGGGTCCTACGGCCAATGTCAGTCCCCAGTTCCCGGCCAAAGCAATGCTGCAGGCCCTGCTGCCTCGAATTGCGCCCATTCTGCAGAAAGGCGCCAACCCTGATGGACCCTCAGACTATGAGATAAACGCCGTGCGTCTAAGTCTGTCTAAGGCGCATATCCCCTGCAGAATGACCAAACAGCATCGCTGCATCTGCCACCAGAATGAGTGTAAGACGGCGTTCACATGCTGACTCTGCAAAAGACCACTCTGCTTGGGTATGTCCCGTTGTCTAACGCCCTATGTCTGCTGCAATTTCTACATTCTAAAGCTTTTAGGCACCTGCTGGGCCCGGTTCCATTCAATTCCTGGTGACTTTACCTGGTGGGATGAGAGTCTCCACGCAAAACGCTACCGGTCTAAGGCACGCACCCCCTCCTGCAAACCCATCCGCTGATTGATCTCTTCAACTTGGCTGTGGTTCTTTTACCCACCTTGCCTGGCTGTGTTCTGTACTGCTACCGGTTGTGACTTTTTGGCCACCTGGCCTGTCTCTCTTCTGTACTGCGATGACGGGTTGTGCTTTTTGGGCCAGTTGACTCTGTCTTTGCTGTGTTTTTGGCGATGTCGCCACCTTCTGTTTATGTTTTTTGTCTTAACCTTTGTTCTAAGCGCTTCGCTGTGGCAAAAAGTGATAAGTGCTGCTTTACAACAGTGATCTGTGCAACTGTCGTCTGACCATTTGTGCTATTGTTGCTTCACTGTTGTATGCCTGTTCGATCTCAGTTATGCCTGTCCTATCTCAGTAATTGATTTGTTCCCGGTTCGCTCTTGTTGCCACATGAATAAATCGTTTATTGCAAATAAATCACTGTCTTGATCTTTCCGCAACCATCCATTTTCGAATCACAAGCTGTTTCTTTGTCTCTACACAAACACCGCTTTTCAACTCACTCGCAGTTTGTCTCGTCTTCCTGAACTTTTTTCTACACCCTCCTCTAAAACTGAAAACCAAAAACCACTAAAACTCAATACTTCGTAATTTCTCAACCATGTCTCAACTATGTCTTCGACTATGTCTCAATTATGCCTCAACCATGTCTGTTTTGAGACATATGCAGTTCGGTATGTCTAAACCTGTCATGTCTACGTTTTAGACATAAAACCCGATGTCCTTCTAGACATACTTTTTTTTCCCTAGACGTCAGATGTCTTGAATCCGGTATGTCGGGACCATAGGAGCAAAAGCTCCTAGGTCTGTGCCAACCGGATATGGTAATTTTAGACAAATTTGTTCATTAAAAAAACGTGTTTGAAAGCTAATTCTTCAAAAATTTTCCCGCCCTGGTTGGGCCGGCCCAACCAGGCCTTTTCAAACTACAGGGTGTCTCAAAAAAAATGATCACATTTCTTTTTACTGCCATTTCCGCAAATTTTGACCAAATAGGCTGTAATTTGGACTATATGTGCCAAAATTCGGGGAATTTTATGTGTTAAAATTTGGTGCACACGGCTTGACTCATTCACGAGAAATTTCAAAAAAAGTGAAATTTGTTAAATCAATAGTGAAAGCCGGTCACCGAAAAAATGATCACATTTCTTTTCACTGCCATTTCCGCAAGTATTGACCAAATAGGCTGAAATTTGGTTCATAGGTGCCAAAATTCGGGGAATTTTATGTGTTAAAGTTTGGTGCACTAGGCTTGACTGATTCTCGAGAAATTTCAAAAAAAGTGAAATTTGGTAATTTCAATAGCGAAAGCAGGTCACCGAAAAAACGTTACATTACATTATCGCCTAAACTCTAGCGATAGCGTTGGAGTTCATGCGTCAACTTTTTACACACGAATTACGCTGAACTTCTGCGTTTACGCTCCAAATTTCATCCAATTCCGACAAAGATTAGAAAAGATACAGGAAAAGGAAATGTTTCCATTTTTCGGTGACCGGCTTTCACTATTGAATTTTACAAATTTCACTTTTTTTTAAATTTCTCGGGAATAAGTCAAGCCTAGTGTACCAAACTTTAACACATAAAATTCCCCGAATTTTGGCACCTATCATCCAAATTGAAGCCTATTTGGTCAATACTTGCGGAAATGGCAGTGAAAAGAAATGTGATCATTTTTTCGGTGACCGGCTTTCACTATTGATTTAACAAATTTCACTTTTTTTTGAAATTTCTCGTGAATGAGTCAAGCCTTGTGCACCAAATTTTAACACATAAAATTCCCCGAATTTTGGCACCTATGGTCCAAATTTCAGCCTATTTGGCCGAAATTTGCGGAAATGGCAGTCAAAAGAAATGTGATCATTTTTTTTGAGACACCCTGTACCAAAACCGCTAATTTCGGCTAATTTTGCGCTCACAATGCTTTTTAAAACAGGATTTGAACGTTAATTTTCAAAATTTTCTCGCCCCTGTTCCGATCCGATCCGATCCGATATATTGGGGGGGCCTGTACGGCCCTATGATCAGACCAACATGTCCATTTCATTTCCCCATATCATCTCTCTTCATTTCGGATACTATCACCAACGCAAGGCTCAACCAGCCTTGGGGGATATCTAGCGGTTAGGTACACCCGAGGCTTTAATCAACCTCAGGAGGTCCCTAACGGTTACATCGCTCAAGTCCTGGGTGGTAAGATATCTACTGCCCAGAATAGCTTGTCTACGTCCAGCCAATGCGTCACATTCCGTGACCAAATGTTCAGGCGTTTCCTCCTCCTCTAAGCAAAATGAGCATGTTGGATCATCCACCAAGCCCATGATGCTGAGATGTCTATTAAGGTTACTACTGTGTCCAGTTAACCAACCGACCACCAGTTTCAGTTCCCTTCTACTAAGACTAAGTAATTCTCTGGTCACCACCAATCTGGGTCCCAGAATGAACTGCTTAGATTGCCTACAGTCGGTTCGTAGATCCCAGACAGTTTGCAGCTGGTTCTTTGCCCAACTTCTTAAATCACTCCTCACTTTCCTAACTGAGATGCCAAGGGCCGGTTCCGGCCCTATAAGTGGCAACTCAGCAGCTGCCCGAGCTAGTCGGTCAGCCTGATCATTTCCCTCCACTTCCGAGTGTCCAGGTACCCACATCAGCTGTAGCTTCTTACGAAGCGCCAGTCGTTGTAGTTCCCTAACACACTCTGCAACCAACTTAGAGTTGACGCGTGGAGATACTAGTGCTCTTAGAGCTGCTTGACTATCTGAGCAAATACAGATCTTCTGCTCTAGACAGTTAACTAATCCAGGAGTCCTGGCGCAGTTCAGTATAGCATAGACCTCCGCCTGGAAAACTGTTGCATACTTCCCAAGGGGAAAGGAATCCTCTACCCCCAGTCTCTGTATAAATACTCCTGCTCCCGAATTCTCTAAACCTGTTAACCTGGAACCATCCGTATAACAGTAGAGAGTATCGGTTGCATTAGGAGTATTACCCTGCCAGACCTCCCTACTCGGGAAGTCGACCTGATATTTCTTATCAAACACGTAATTGGGTAGTTGTTGGTACTGTTATTTTACTAGTGGATTTTTATTTTACTATTTACTAAATTTACTATAAATTCAGCCCTTTAATTTAATTTTAATTTTTGTTTTACTATCAAGTAGCTCCGATTTTACTAATTTTTGTCTTACTAATAATTTTACTCATTTTACTACTATTTTACTACGATTTTACTAGTCGTAAGGTGCAATTTTGCATCACTGATGCCAAGATTTTATAACCGATTGATGTTGGTGCCAAATAGTTGCTGAATTTGATAGTGGTACGAGCTTTTTCAGAACTTCAGAGGCAAAGTGTGTGAAATTTGAGTCACGAAAGTGCGCCCACACATCTTTTATTGCAAAAATGATCAAGATTTTGGCTGAAATTCACCAAAAACTAGTAAAATAGTAGTAAAATTTCTATTTTACTATTGACCCGGTTTGGTAATTTAATTTAATTTTTACTTTACCATTGGCACTAAATTTCACTTTTTACTATTATTTTACTACTAGTAAAATGCCACTAGTATTACTAATTTTTGTTTTACTATACTATAGTAAAATAACAGTAGTTGTTGGTCACTTGGGAATTGGTACAGTGGCGATAAATCGCACAATTGTGCCCAAACACTACAATGACCACGACCTACCCTGTGCCACTGCTTAGTACTTTTAAGTCTGTAGCAGGTCGCCATCGCTTCCACTTGAATCCAAGTGTGTAGCGGTGGAAGACACAACAGAACTTCCATTGCTGCTGTGGGTGTTGTTTGTAGAGCCCCTGTTATGCATAGACACGCCAGTCGTTGTAAACGGCCCAGTTGTGCTTTTGCGCATTCCAGGTTTGTCCGTTTCCACCACACCACAGCAGCAAAAGCTATCATAGGTCTAATGGTCACAACATAGAGCCACTTGACCACCTTAGGAGACAGTCCCCAATTCTTCCCAACAGCTCGTTTGGCTTGACAGAAAGCTGCTCTGGCCTTGGAGCATCTGGTTTCAAGGTGAACTGCCCAATCTAATCGGGAGTCCAAATAGACTCCCAGATATTTTACTCGCTTTACTAACTGGAGCCGCTTCCCATAGATCTTAGGGAGCTTAAGCCCAGTTAGCAGCCGTTTCCTTGTAAAAAGGATCAGCTCTAACTTGTCCGGCTGTACAGCCAGACCTTCTTCTTCACACCATCCTTGGACAACCATAAGTGCCCTCTGCATGAGGTCACATACAGTGTCCAAGAATTTCCCTACCACGAGAACTACTCCATCATCCGCGTAGCCCAGGGCATACAACGATGAGTCGTTTAGACGCACCAACAGGCTATCAGCAAGGAGTATCCAAAGTAGGGGAGATAAAACCCCTCCTTGTGGACATCCCCTGCGCGTATTGATGGATCTGCTACATTGCCCCATTTGAGCAGTCACTGTACGGAGTTTGAGCATGGACCCAATCCATTGGATAAGGGTAGACTCCACGCCCCGCCTCCTCAGTGCCCGTTCAAATGATGTAAAAGATGCATTGGAGAAGGCGCCTTCTATATTCGGCCCCTGTTTAACCATGACCGAACAAAAAGAAATCTCAAAAAAGGTTACGCTTCGTTTGCAAAATGCCGGGTAAGTCACTGACTAGAGGGACATACTGGTAAAAAGGGTTTACAAGAAGCTTTTTTTCTGACTGGCAAAGATCAACACCAGCAGCAGAGAAGGATGTGCAAAGCGATTCAGCACCCCTACAATAATTTTGATAGCGTGTTTTTAGCATTTTATGCAGTTTCATGACGAAAAAATCGTAAAACGACCGTAACTAAACTGATTTTAGCTGCCTTTCAAGCCTAAATTGGCATTTTGAGGCGATTTTTCGACTAAAATCTCGATTGTAACTTTTTTAACAAAATACCTGAGACCTAATACCTGATACCTGTTTGGGTACTTTTGAAATACCTGTACCTGCCATACATGTAACAGGTCATCCGCCGATGGGGGAGGGGGTTGGGGGGTCTGGCGCCTGCCGGGGGGGGGGGTCCGAGCCAAAATTTTGGGGGGGGGGTGGGCACTAAAAAACGCTCAAAAATCGAAAAAATCGCAATTCTTTGGCTAAAAATTGCCAAAAATCGCTAATTTGGGCTGAAATACAGCTAAAAAGTGCTGTTTTGCAGGCGATTTTGGCAATTTTTGTGTGTGAAATTGTAAAAAATTGCAAGAAATTGCTCGAAAATTTACTTGCCAGAAAAATCGGAGGGGGGGGTCGGTGAAATCGTCTCGGGGGGGGGGGGGGCCATCTGGGGGGGTCTGGCCTAAGTCGGGTGGGGGGGCAGACCTCCCCAGACCCCCCCCTGTTACATGTATGCCTGATACCTGATATTAGGTACTTTCTCAATACCATGTACCATGTACCAAACAACACTACGTACGTACGTACGTAATCAGCTAGTATTATTATCTATTTTGCTTGCGCGGCAGGAAACCCGGTAAGCGCTCTTCTGCTAACTTAATTGAGATGGCTTTCAGACCGAGCTGAATCATGAAGGCCAGTCTGTTTTTTGGAGTATCAGTCTCTCTGTTGATACTCAACCAGTCAACAGCTTATCCGATGATCATGTTGAGCGTTGGCAAACGGTTCTATGAGCCCAGCAGCGACTACGTGATGCGTTTTGCTGACGAAATTCGTAAGGAATACCGACTGAAGAAGGCCATCCGTGATTTGCATGAAGCGCTCAGTGATTTCTCTCTCTACCCCACGCAGGAAGAAGAGTTAGCGCCTTCCTTACTTGATTTCTACGGTTGAACCACCAGTCTGAAAGGATAAAGACTGAATTTGACAGCAAATAGTTTTGTTTACGCAACGCAACGCAAGTACTGTCATACAGGCGATTTTTAGTGTCCGAAATTACGCACAGAAAATTGTGAAAATTTGATGAGAAAAATTACTGCACGGAAAAATCTGAGGATGGGGTCGGAAAATCGTCTTGGAGTCTGCTGGCCTAAGTTGGTTTGTGACAGACCCCCTGTTATATGTATGAACATAACATACCACTCGAATACAGAACTCATAGCTGATTTTTGTTTGCTTTATAGTCAGAATGTCTCCTATCACTCATTCATTCATTCGACCGGAAGAACTATGCGTAATTGCATGAATGAGTAAATAGAACAGTCTTTCTTTTAACTGCTGTCGCCTACTACATACTATTGCGTTTTTCTTGTTCCTTATTTTACGAACCCGCACAGAACAGTTTTTTATCTGGTCCAACTTTCTCGAAGAAACCACATGCATCTAGGGCGTAGGGCGTACATAGTTTGTATCGTGCTGGCTGAACAACTACGTTAGTGGTTGCAAAAGCTATGTTTCTAAAGCATAGCTGTTAGCTAACCGTTCGGCGTGTCGGTCGTTCGTCAAAAACCTACAATGGCTGTTAGACTGGTGCACATTTGTTATCCCGAAACGATTAATCAAGCTTGATTAAGTTTGGGACGCGTCAACTTTTATTTGAAAAAGGAAGAGGAGCCGTTTCTATTATGTCTTCTTAGCCCCATCAATGCCATCATAAATACGCAGTGACAGCGAATACGAATAAAGGTCCGTTGTTTTCTTCTCATCAGTGTCTGCCGAGAAAATCGTAAGTAGGATTAATAAATAATGTGCCTTTTTCTACTTTGTGGTCTAGCTAGGGAAGAACGTCTAGAAACTGTGCGTCTGTCTCTAGTGTGGGCAGATGATAATTGAATAGAGCGAAGACTAACAAATGTAGACCGTATATCATAGCTATGTAGTGTAATTAATTGCTATAAAGAGTCAGAGTACCATCGAGTCTGAGTATTCAGACCCAAAATTGAAAGTTTGGCCTATAATAGGGCTGTACTGCAGTAGGTCACTAATACTACCTGATGAGCTATTGAACAGCTGCAAAGGAATTCACAATTCGATCCTCCACCACGCTTTTGATATAAGCCGGCGAAATCGGCCCACTTAACTGTGGGACGAAAATTTCCAACTCCAATTTCTTTCTTACTAATAATGGTTGGGATGGGACTAAAAAATTTGGGCTTTTAGGTAACTTCTACAGTAGATTTGGAATCTTTCGTATGAAATTTTTTCAGTCAAAAATTTTTTTCGGGTTAGGTGTATGTTGTAGATGGGGTAGAGTTGTTTAAAAAATTTTTTTGAAAGGCAGAAAAGCTTTTTTTATGAAAATTTTTCATTTCGAAATTTTTTTTTTCAAAATTTTTTCCTAGCATGAAATAGATCTTGTAAGAGATGCAAAGATGCATCAGAAGCAACGTTAAATGCAAAAGCTGATACTTTGGTTCAAACATAGTGTTACAGCCTGAGAGTCGATATTCTACCTGCGCAGCATTGCTCACAGAATGGCTGCTGCCCTTCAAAACCTATTTTTATGCTTAGAATAGGCAAGAAATTGATAGAACTGCACTTCTAATGTATATCTGAGGCTAAATTCAGCGATTTTCCCCCCAAAATTTCCATACTCTGAATAAATTATAAAATTTTCGAAATGGGCCTTCAAAAAAAAGCTTTTTTTAAAAAAAAGCCTTTTTTTAAACAGAGCCTAACAACACTAAGATGGGGCGGGGGGTATCAGGGAAGGTCAGACATGCATAAAAATCCGGAACGTGCAAACGTGCCCCATACATGTAGTTGGGGGGGAATGGGGGGTATTTCTCCCAGGCCCGATTTTCGGAGAAAATCCAGCTTGATTTTCGGAGAAAATTCCAGCTGGATTCTGGGGCGGGGGAATTTTTTGAAACCCTATTTTGGGTTTGTAAACCTGCAAACAGGGTTCCAGCAGCCCTGATTAGGGTTTCAGAAACCCAACTTGGGTTTCGGAGCCCTAGCTTGGGTTTCAAAAACCCTAAATAGGGTTCCGAAACCCTGTTTTGGGTTACTGAAACCCTAAATAGGGTTCCGGAACCCTAATTTGGATTACTGAAACCCTAATTTGGGTTTCTGAAACCCTAAATAGGGTTCCGGAACCCTAATTTGGGTTACTGAAACGCTAATTTCGGTTACTGAAACCGTAAATAGGGTTCCGGAACCCTATTTTGGGTTACTGAAACCCTAAATAGGGTTACTGAAACCCTAATTTGGGTTACTGAAACCCTAAATTGGGTTACAGAACCCTAATTTGGGTTTCTGGAGGGCCGAAATAGGGTTCCGGAACACTAATTTGGGTTACTAAAACCCTAATTTCGGTTACTGAAACCCTAAATAGGGTTACTGAAACCCTAATTTGGGTTACTGAAACCCTAAATTGGGTTCCAGAACCCTAATTTGGGTTTCTGGAGGGCCGAAATAGGGTTCCGGAACCCTAATTTGGGTTTAAAAATCTGTAAAGAAGGTTCCAGAAATGCATTTTAACTGTATTATGTCGAATAAAATGGGCTTTTTTGCACGTTTTAAAGTAAAATTAGCTTTTTTTGCACATTTTAAATAAAAAATAACGTTTTTTCCACGTTTTACAGCAAAAATAGGGTTTTAAACGGAATTTTTGCACTTCAGACAGAATTTTTGCCCCATTTTTAGTCCTCAAAACCGTGTTTTGAGCCCAAAAAAAGGTCGCTGAAACCCACTTTTTGTCACCAAAAAAGGTCGCTGAAACCCCTTTTGGGCATAGCCCTGAAACCCTATTTTTTAACAGAAAAATTCCCCCCAGCCGAAAACCCAGCTACATGTATGACGTGGGCCGTGGGGGTAAAGGGGGTTTACCGCTCCCCTCGCTGGCCAATACCACCCCCTCAGCCGGCAATACCCCCTTGCTGACCCCCCTCCCGGAGGGAGAAAACTTTCGCTTATTAAGGCAAAATAGGCATTTATTGGACTTTTTTCCGGGACCCCGCTCCCGAGGTCTCCAGACCCCCCTCTGGATTTTTCCGGCCCATGTATGGGAGCGTGCCTATACTGATGCGTACCCACCAGGGGTATTATTATATTTGGAATGCAGGCCCTCCGGAGCGTGCCTAATGCGTCGTTCTAGGGGTATTTTTATATTTGGAAAACCAGCCCTCCAGAGCGTGCCTAAACTGATGCGTCTCAAGGGGTATCATGCACATGTATGTATGTTCAAATTTGACGTCTGAAAATAGTTGTCAGTTCATTTCGGATAGGGCATAACCATACATGGGCCGGAAAATGTGTTGGGGTAGTCAAAATCCGAAAATTTGGGGGTGAGCCTGCCGGTTTGGGGGGTCGCGGCGTTTTTGGTGGGTGGGGTCAGGAACAAAAGTCGGCTTTAGGTGGGTGGGTGGGGTCGTTTGGGGGGGGGGGGGGTCGAGCCCAAGTGGGCAACCCCCCGGACCAGACGTGGGCTAACATTTCGGCTAAGGGTGGTAGAATTTTCAATTCCTGAGGGCGGCAGTTGCGCCTGAGGGGGGCAGAGGGGGTGGTAAGCCAAAAAGTCCGATTTTTGGCTAAAATCAAGATTTTTTGGCTTATTTTTCATTAAAATAACAGGCATATTTTTATCATAATTTTCTATACAAAATTGTTCCAAAAAATTCCTGAGGGGGGGGGGTAGCGGCCGGCTGATGGGGGGTAGGTCAGAGCCTGAGGGGGGCTAACCCCCCCTCAGCCCCCCCCCCTTTGCCCATGTCTGCCCCGGACCCCCCGGCCCATGTATGGGCATAACTGATAGCTACAGAATGCTATATCGTGGGAACCTATCGGAAGCCCGGTAATTTTTCCTGAAAATCAAGTAACTACCGTAACGCCGTTGCCGGCTTACGGCCGTTGCTGAAAAAGCTGCCGAAAATTTTGTACTCGAACAGTACCCCACATCCCAATTACCGATTTATATTTAGGCTTGTGCGTAGTTTTAGGCTCAGGTTTAGAATCAGGATTTAATTTAAGCATTAGTTCATGCTCTAACCTAGCTTTAGACCTGTGTTTACGCTCAAGTTAAACAAATCAGCCACCCTACCAAAGGGGCAAGTGGTCTTGTATGATTTACCCGACGATTTCGATCAATGTGGAATATACTAATTGACACAACTATGACGCATACCAGTCGGACCGTAAATTGACAGTTGAGTATCTACTCAATAAATTCGCGCCGAAAACCGTAAACAAACAATTCAAAAGAACAGGGCTTCCGATAGATTCCCGCCTATAGCAGGCTTGGACTTCGCCAAAACAAACTGTACACAAATAATAATATTCATGCGGAAACTATTTCGGTTAAAAATTGTCGGAATGGCGGTGATTTGAAATTATTTGGAAAGCTCGATAAATGGCCTGGTGGTCTTTTTTATGGTCAACACCCCTCAAGCTTTGACCCAACCAGGGCTCATCAAAATTTTAATCCCAGAGCAAAAGATCCTGCCTGCATCGCTGAAATGTACCTGTTCACTGAAATGCAATTTTTGGCCCAGCTACATTGTATGCAAGTGTTGGGTATTGGGGGTCTCAGGTATTGGTATTGGGTTTTGCAGGTATTGTTCGCACTCTAGTTTAAAAAGTGGTATACAATACAGTATGTTTCCGTATATCGGTACACAGGTGATATTATTATAAATTTTTTCTTTCCGCCGTGGAAGTTGTTGACTGCGCTCATGCTAATGCCGCTTTGTTTATCTGTGTGTTTACTTGGTTTATAAACTGAAGCAAAGATAACGCACAAGGTTTACTTGCGTCCATGTGCTAAATTCCCATGCTTACATAGGTAAGTGTGTACGAGTTCAGTTCTGTTATCAGAGCAAATCGTTGCCTTTGAGATGCGCGCCCAAAATGCGTTAGTGAATTTTAGGTATAACATGACAGTCTTATCAGTTAACCAGCAGAACTGCCTAGATAGACAACTAAAACTATATTATCAACGAAAACAAGGTTAGAAATTTTTTGTTTACCCTTTTTCGCAGTCGCGTGGCCGGCTGTGCAAAAATTGCCTAATGATCTGATGTGATTGGGTCGGCCAAATCATTCATTTCACCCTGGTACCATGAGCTTCCAATAAAGGGTGCCGCAGCTCCATGAAAAACGGTTTTGTACTCAAAACACAAATTTTCATGTCAGGACTAGTAGTGCTGTAATGGTAGACCTGCTGGAACACTAAAAATTGATTGCGTATGCTCAGAATGGTATTCGGCTACTTAATCACATATGACATAGCCATACATGTACTAGAGGGGTTTGGGGGGTTACCCCCTAGCTTAAAAGGCTAAACCCCCCTCACCGAGCCGCGCAGGTCTCTTCTCTGTGTTGGCTACCCACTGAGCCCGGTTACAGTAGTTCCCAGTTTTAGTTTGCTTTCTGTACATTTTCCGTATATTTAAAGTTACCGTACTCTCTGCTCGTTGATTTGATTGTCATGACTTCTTAATCTATAGCTAATTTATAGTCTAATTCTCGTTTATAGCTCAGTCCGGCGAGAGGGTCCTCCATACCGCATGGAGGAAGAAAAGGCAGAGCCTTCAGAGTTTGAGCTACTGCGTGCCGCTCGAGCCTGTCAGGTTGCAAAGTACGTACGTAGTTGCAGAACCTAAAATTTTCTGACCTATAGTGGTGCCTAACGGCCTACATATTTTTGTACTCTTCAGTACTCTTTCTCTCGTTTAGCTAGCTGACGCGACGTGTCTTTCCGCAACAAATCCTCACTCAGTGATGTTGAGCGTCAGGTCTCAAGTTGTATGGCCGTAATTACATTAGGCCACCAGTGTTTCGTTTAGAGTATGTACCGACCCTAATTTGTACGCTCACTCTCTCAGCTAGTCAGTACAGAATTTATGTTTTTTATTTACTGTAGTGCCCTAAAAACAGGCCTTTAGTAATTCTAATCAAAAACGGCCTTTTTTCCTCAGTCTGGATATGTTGCTATTTTACTTAGTTTAGTTGGGTCACAGCCACAGAAACAGGCGAGTAAGTTGCTCACTGTTTCTGCTAAAATGCACTTAGGTACCTACCGTAGTCATAATTCAGATGTAATACATATGTACTATAGTGAATCATTGATTGTACAGTCTTCTGTTTTTAGTGGGTACTGTCCACGATTGCTACGCCACAGGAATGAGGTGGTCGGTTCGGTTGAGCCTTTTCTCTGGGTGACCTCGGGTCTGTAGGTACTGTAGTAATAATCATTTGTTTACCGTGTTTTCAGCTGGATAAGTTAAGTGGTTAATCGCAAAGCAGATCGTTCTATCGTGGCGTGCTGGTGTTCAGTTGTCAGCAGAGACGCTTTCGGCGGGGAGTGTCATGTTTTACATGAACGATATTTTAGGAATTCTCGCTGTTAACTATGATTTTGGTTTTAGTTTGCTTTCTGTACATTTTCCGTATATTTAAAGTTACCGTACTCTCTGCTCGTTGATTTGATTGTCATGACTTCTTGATTTACCTGCAAACGATCTTCCTTGTTTTGAATTCTTTCTTTAGTTCAGTCTATCAGTCTATGAGTGTATCAGTGTATTCAGTGTCTCGAGCAGTGTCTAGAACAGTGTCTCTAATAATCAGAGCGTCCGGTGGTGTCTAAAAGAAGAGGGCAGAGAGAGACGGTCGTCTAATAAAGAGAAAACCCTGTTGTCGGTCTGTGTTTTACTTTGGGTGCAATCCCATCTAATTCTTTGGTAGTTTGTTTGTATGGCCTTTAGTCTTTCACTCGCCAATGGTCCTCGCTCTAATCCTAATCACAACGCGATGTACTTTTAGCCAAGCTATGGGCCGGCTTTTCGTTTCCTTCTAGTTCTAGTGGCTCTCGCCTTGACATGTCAAGGCGAGAGCCACTAGAACGAGAAGGAAACGAAAAGCCGGCCCATAGCTTGGCTAAAAGTACATCGCGTTGTGATTAGGATTAGAGCGAGGACCATTGGCGAGTGAAAGACTAAAGGCCATACAAACAAACTACCAAAGAATTAGATGGGATTGCACCCAAAGTAAAACACAGACCGACAACAGGGTTTTCTCTTTATTAGACGACCGTCTCTCTCTGCCCTCTTCTTTTAGACACCACCGGACGCTCTGATTATTAGAGACACTGTTCTAGACACTGCTCGAGACACTGAATACACTGATACACTCATAGACTGATAGACTGAACTAAAGAAAGAATTCAAAACAAGGAAGATCGTTTGCAGGTAAATCAAGAAGTCATGACAATCAAATCAACGAGCAGAGAGTACGGTAACTTTAAATATACGGAAAATGTACAGAAAGCAAACTAAAACCAAAATCATAGTTAACAGCGAGAATTCCTAAAATATCGTTCATGTAAAACATGACACTCCCCGCCGAAAGCGTCTCTGCTGATGCTTGCTAGTAGATTACGAGTTCTCCACGACCGATTTCTGGTGACAGCCGTTTGGAAACCGATATAGCTGAAGACACGCTACAAAGGGTTACAACTGAAACTGCGGTTACAGCGAGCCTGTAAATGAGAAAAAACACTAAAAATCGACAGGCACAGACCGTTAGGTGACCAACAACAGGTCAGAAAATTTTAGGCTCCTGCAACTATGTATGTTCGTACAGTACTTACTAACTGCACGGGCGCACGCAGACAGCTCAGACTCCTGCGGCTCTGCCTTTCCTTCCTCCATGCGCTATGGAGGACCCTCCCGCCGAACTGAGCTGTAAGAGAATTAGATACACAAAGCACTGATACTGAGTCACAGAGTAGATACTGCAAAACTGAGGTAGGGTTCTAGAGATTCTGAGTTGCGTCAAACAGAACACCTGAGAGACAGGTTGGATTAATCTCGGTCTGAATTGGCACAAATACATGTACGTCTAAGCTGCTAACGCTGCTGCTAGCAGAATAATTATACGCTTTTGGCAACTCTGTTGCCGCTAAGGAGGAATAGGGAGAGCTACTCTATGCTGTCTCAGCATTACAGCAATAGTGACAGTTACGTTAGGAAGGCCTCGAGCAGGAACAGAGCTACTGGGTGGGCTGGGCAGAGAGTCTTTGAGGTAGAGGGTGTATCTAGCCTAGCGCCACCACTAAACTTGTTCCCTAAGAACCAAACTATTAACAGAGGGGGGAGACTCTCGCTTGCTGAGAGGGTACAGAACTTGCCAGGTAGTCCGGCTGCGGACTTTAGCCAAACCTAGAGACAAATACTATAATAAGTCTCGGCTGAGGGTGTTAGGAAGACACAGAAATAGAAATACGGCACTAAACCGTACTATTTGAAAACGATGAGGTTTTTTGACTAAACACCTCTAACATACAGTACGTAGGTTGATTTCTGCATTCTGGGTGGCAAGAGTTCAACTTGAATTAGCTACTGCTTAGTGTCGGTCATTACTACTAATTAATAGCTGGAAATATACGAACAACTTTGGGGCATACAGTACATACTGACTGGACTAGGAATTAGGACGCAGTTCGCCATTTTATCGCTTATTGACAGTACGCATCGGTCAACCGCGCCACGAGATTGGCAACGGTGTCTCAAAACTAAGAAATTACTTGGGCAGTCTTGCCATTAGGCTACTAGAAAGGGGATGAGTGGCTTTTGCACTGATATGGCCGAAACAGAGGACTGACTACCTAACCTCTGCTTCTAGGGTTGAGTCGTTGACTGTCAACGAGGCTCACTAAACTATTGCTGGTGCTCAGTCTACTCTTTACCAAAACCCAAAACGAAATGCAGTTGACGCCGGCTGCCTCTAATGGCGCCGTACTATGGCCGCTTGCTGCCTATTGCCGGCTCCCCAGAGACCGACTGCACCTAATGCAAGCAATGCCCCTATGCCTGGGCGCTGGCCCACTGGCATGTACCAAAGTCAAACTGCGTCGCGTCTAACGCGGAATTACGTATGAATTTCGGTGGCAAACCGAGCTAGTCTCGAATGCCTTTCGACTGAGCCACGCCAGCATCTACGTCTATCGATGGCCAAATCAGCCAAAAAGGGACACTCACACGCTCAACCAAAACAGTATTTTTTGCTAACTGAGTGGTCTAACGTTACTAAGCTAAATTTCACTGGTGCTCTGGACCAGG
The DNA here is from genome assembly GCA_030248155.1 of Sabatieria punctata. NCBI lineage: Eukaryota > Metazoa > Nematoda > Chromadorea > Araeolaimida > Comesomatidae > Sabatieria > Sabatieria punctata. Next base: position 31,644 of record JASANB010003450.1, read on the forward strand.
CGAATACCGAAATAAGAGCCAACTCTGGCCAGCAAATAGGATTTCACTGGTCCTCTGACCAGGCGAATACCGAAATAAGAGACCGAAATACCGACTCTGGCAAGCATTTAGGACTTAGAACTAAAGAACTGACCGATTTAGCCTCCACCCGAATGGGGAGGTACTAAACTACTAGGGTGGAAGACTGCCCTTTGCGCACTGGCGCTACTCTACCGAGACACGACCATCGACTTTTAACGGCACTATGCCTACAATAGTTTAGTGGCTGCTGCATAGCGAAACTAGGCGCGCACAGAGAAAAGAACTCACCTCCCTAGGAGGGTCTGCACGCAACGCAAGCGTAGTGTGTTGTATGGCCAACCGGTTTGCACTGCTGCAACACTGCACTCGCCACAGGCTCGCGTTTGTCTTAGGCACCATGTCAAGGCGAGAGCCACTAGAACGAGAAGGAACGAAAGCCGGTCCAGCTTGGCTAAAAGTACATCGCGTTGTGATTATGATTAGAGCGAGGACGATTGGCGAGTGAAAGACTAAAGGCCATACAAACAAACTACCTAAGAATTAGATGGGATTGCACCCAAAGTAAAACACAGACCGACAACAGGGTTTTCTCTTTATTAGACGACCGCCTCTCTCTGCCCTCTTCTTTTTAGACACCACCCGACGCTCCGATTTTTACAGACACTGTTCTAGACACTGCTCGAGACACTGAATACACTGATACACTCATAGACTGATAGACTGAACTAAAGAAAGAATTCAAAACAAGGAAGATCGTTTGCAGGTAAATCAAGAAGTCATGACAATCAAATCAACGAGCAGAGAGTACGGTAACTTTAAATATACGGAAAATGTACAGAAAGCAAACTAAAACCAAAATCATAGTTAACAGCGAGAATTCCTAAAATATCGTTCATGTAAAACATGACAGTTTCTTGAAGTACCAAGCTTTAAATAAAGTACCAAAGTTTTCAGTCATGTCATCGCGAACACATAGAAGACCACAATGCACTCTCCAAATCACTGCAGCACACACCACCATGTCAGCAGGTCTTCCTGTCGTAACCGTACCAGCAGTGGTAGATTTTGTCGTAAACCTGGTGCCATTCAGTGTTCTGAGATCATCGGTGCTTTTCATTAGACGACTGTGCCAGCCATCAGATTTGTTTTGCCTTCTCTTCCTGGCTGTATTTTACTTAAACTGGACAGCTGTCTACACGCTGACTGGCGGAGGTCTTAACTACATGCTTTTATGGTGCAGTTTCCATGTGGTGCTACTGCTTGCCTTATGCGGTTATATACAATTGCATAGCTACGTTCCTCGAGCCAGTTTTGTACGCTGGACACAGAGACTGTCGATTTTGACCTTTACAGTGACTGCAGTGGCAATTTACTTTGTCAGATGTAAAGATACTGCAGTTGGTGTGAAAGGATTTGAACTCTGGCGCTGGACCACTTTCCTGCTCAATGCACTATTGTCCTGGCAGATTTTGGTTGACTCCTTCCATCTCAGTGATCTCTGTGCTGAGCTTGAAACTCGGTTAGAAGCATTTCATCGGAAACAGTGGATGGTAGGTTCAGCGTTTCAGTGCTGTCTGGATTATCACATCTTGATTGGGGTTGAGAGCATACAGGTAGTTTGGATTACACCTGCTTAGCTAGAAATGCCTCTCCTGCATGGACAAGTTACATAATACATGCGTTATAAATATTTTATGTATATTATCCAAGGTACACAGAAAAACAACCCAGCAGATTTTTCAATTCTTGGAAATATTGGTAAAATTTTCATTAAGATACGCTGCTTAGTTCCTGACCTATTTGCACTCAAAGTCAGAACAATCATTTTGGCAGCAAACAATAGGGATTCCATTGCACTTCACAATAAAACAGATTTCTACTGCTGAGGGCTATCGTGACGAGGCTTTACTGGTGACACCCACGCTCGTTTACTTCACCAGTAAAGTCTCATTAGTCCTCAGTAGTAGAAATCTGCATTATTATGAAGTGTAACAGAATAGCTGTTGTTCGCTGTCAAAATTACTGTTTTGACGTCCAGCCAGAGGAAATATCTAGGGAACTAAGCAGAGTATTTTAATAAAAAATTCACCGGTGTTGAAGAACTTATCTGTCATTCATTCAAAAAAGATAGATCAAGTCGGCCGAGATTTACGGTTGCTACAGCGAAAAATCTGCTGTGCTCCTTCTAATCCTTCTTCATTATCAAAATCATTGTTTTAACTTTGGAGGCAAATATCTCGGGAACCAAACAGAGTATTTTAAAGAAAATTTCATGAATCCTTCATGACTATTTATCTTTCAATCAAAAAATCAATCAAAAAGATGTACACAATTTGGTTGAGGCTTTACAGTTACTACAGCAAAGAGTCTTCTGGGTCAGACATGGGCTAGCATTTCGGCTGGGGGGGGGTAGAATTTTCAATTCCTGAGGGGGGTAGGAGCGCCTGAGGGGGGAGGGGCTGAGGGGGTGGTGAGCCAAAAAGTCCGATTTTTGGCTAAAATCAAAGGTTTTTGCTTATTTTTGATTAAAATAAGCCAAAATAAGCTATTCTGAGCTCATTTACACCTAATCCAGGCATATTTTTATCATGATTTTCTATACAAAATTATTCCGAAAAATTCCTGAGGGGGGTAGGTCAGAGCCTGAGGGGGCCAATCCCCCTCAGCCCCCCTTTGCGCATGTCTATTCTGGGTTGTCTTTTTTGACGGACCCTGTAGTTGAATTGAAAGTATAGGTCAACCAAACTTCTAGCAATGATGCATTATTGCAGAGCTGGCCAGTCAGATGGAGTGAGCTGAGATCTCAGGGCTGGCCAGTCTGGTCTGGTGGTGGTCTGTCAGGCTACTACACAGTATTCTACATGCTGCTTTGGTTCCCTGTCGGTTACTGCATCAACGGCACTGCATCAGTGCTGGCCTTCTATTGCACATTTCTGGTGCGCGCTGTACAAGCAGCCACTCAGAGACGGCCTTCCTTGAGCAACCGACAGATTTGCCTGGTGCTCACTGGCTGTGCATGGGCGTTCTATGCAAATTTGGCCATCCACTGTGCTCAGCAGACGCAATCGGTGCTGGTCTGGTATCTCAGAGTCAGTTGGCTCTGTTTCGCTGCTGTTTGGATTCGGGGATGCAATGTCAACTACAAGTTCTTTGTCAAGTCTTACAAGCCGCTCAAGATCTTGGGCACTGTGCAGCTGGCACATCGCTCTGAAGGTTAGATACCTTTTATTTGTAGTGATTCGTTGTAGTGATGGTTGAAAAGGGGTGGTGGACTGTTTAAATCTGCTTTGTATGTATAATTCCAGGAATGACATCTCGATCTCCAGGAGCTCAGATTCTACTGGGCAACAAATACAAGTACACGGTGCTGGCTCTGCCCAGACATCGACTCATCGTCGGTCTGAAACACAGCCGTAGTAGCGGAGTATTTGCGTGTTCAAGGATATGGACTTTCTGGCACTACGATCTGGCTCTACTTTCCCCTACGCCAATTGCACGTCTATTGCCTACATTCAAAGACTATCGACTGTGCGCTGGCTGTGGTCTTAGAGAAAGACACAAGAGACGCAACAGAGATGGAAAGAGAATTGCAGGTTTCAAGGTCTGTCTCCTTGTTTACACCTCTTGATCTAAGTCACACTACCAAAGATTGACTGACAGTATTCCTTTAGCAATCCAACCACTAAACGTCTGCTTAAAAGGCCAGCTCTCATAAGAATTTGTAGTGTGGTTCCATCCAAGTTCATACATGGGCCGGGGGGTAAGGGGGGTATACCCCTCCCCCTCGGCCGGCCATACCCCCCCTCGGCCGTCCATACCACCCCCTCGGCCTTCCACCCCCCCCCCTCCCGGAGGGAGAAAATTTCGCTTATTTAAGGCAAAATAGGCGTTTTTTGGCCTTTTTTCGGGGGGACCCCCCCCCCCCCCCGAGGTCTCAACCCCCCACCCCCCCTCCGGATTTTTCCGGCCCATGTATGTCCAAGTTGTGTAAATTTCAGGTCTGTCGTGTGTGCAAGCAGTTGGGAGTGCAGAAAATGAGATCGGTTTCTGCCTACTTCTGCTCGGTTGACTGTTTGTGCTTGAAGTGGCCCACACACAGACAAGTGCATGCTTTGGTACGAGATGCGACAGCAAATTCTGCAGATGCTGCTAATGCAACGATTAACTGCAAATATGACTGCATAGGTTTAGTAGACTAGAACGGTTTGCTGTAGTTTAGTTACACTGTTTGATAGTGATGTTTGCATATTTGTAACTAAGTAGTTTGGTCAGTACTGTAGGTGTTTGTCTAGAGTAATACCGTTTTGACTGTATGTATGTACTGTACCAACTAATGCAGAAGTCTGGGGAGACGTGAGGTAGTGCAGTGGTCACTCATTAGTTCCGATTTGCACAGTTAGAACGTTGCACTTGGTGTCATTCGAATCATCATGTCATGTAATTTCTTCTGCCGTCTAGGTACACAACTTATTTCGTTGCTCCTGGCTGCAGATACTGCAGTATGTTAGTCGTAACAGACAAGGTACCTCGACTTGCGATGTGATGGGATCTGACTGATTCAGGGACCGAAGTCCTATGATCAGCTCAGGCCATTTCACAACCCCCTTTCTTCTACGCTCACTAGCTTGCATTGCCCTTCTTTCACTGCCCAGCCAATAGCTTCCAGCATGCTTGGATCGTCCATTTCGCTCTATCAGTGGTGACCAAGTCGGTCCACTAAGAGAGCGGTCCAACGGTCATCTCGATTCGGCGACCCCTGGTTTGAGATTGGTTGACCACTGCGAGTGAGGGGCCATTCCATAAAATTCGAAGTTAAAAATGGAAGAAAATGAAAAGATTGGAAGAAGTGTTTGTGAGATGCATATGCTAATATGGGTAATCTGTGTCAAATTTCATATTCACAAAACTTTCTACACATACTCCCACCCCTTCCGAAGTTTTGTGAAGTTTTCTCAGACACCCCACCACCTACGTAACTGAGTTTCGAAATTTATGGATGGCCCCAGCCACGTTGTAATTACAGTTAGAAAGCGCTAAAAACGTGCCATAGTTGACAACCGAATTGTTAAATTTTCCTACCATCACAAGTCGTAAGTATGTAGTTGGATAGTACCCATGCGAAAACTGTTTATAATGATTTAAACTGGCATACACACACGGCTGCAAAATTTGAGCCCATTGGTGTTTAGTTTCGTATTCTAAACAGCCTACCTGCATAAATAAATTGTAGTTTTCGTAAAACATACGCAATTTGTACTCACTCCTACAAATTCTACATGACACACTGTATTATGCCTCACTTTATGGGCCTGTTGGTCGCCTGGAGAACAGGTGCCCATGCACATTACTATTTTGACCACTAGTTTTTGCCACCTGCAGTACAGTACAGTAAAAACTGATGGAATAATTTGATTTGTTTTTTTCCTGTCTTCTCTGTAATTGCCGTTGTTTTCCGAAGTGGCCATCTAACGAAACAGCTTTACCGCTGGAGAACAATTATATCAAAATCAAATCAGAAACAATTAGTTAACACGACCGCTGGCAAGCTGGCCAGAGAGAGAATGGATGAGTGAGCGGCGCAATTAATCACGTGGCCTCTGGTCCCTAAGACATACGGCACATACGTAGTTACAGTACAGGTGTGCAACAAGTAGTGTGAAGTACACATCAACCACCCTTTTCTTTCTTGAAGCGAGCGAATCCGCTAGTCCCAAGAATACCTGTCTCCAAACCAGTTTGGTGGTTTACGGTTCCACTGTGGGTATCGTCTTTCTTGAGGCCGTGCTTCGGCAGGCTCTAGCGCAGTGGTGTCAGCTTCATACACGAACGGTCCCAGCTGCTCAACAATACGCTGCATGTTGCGCCCATTCCACTTCTGTCCATCCGACAGTAAGTAGTTGAATTTGCCGAGCACCTTGACAACAGTGCTTTTGCTTTTAGGTACTATATTTTATTCTGCATTACTAGTCTTCCAACGCTGTCAAAACTTGTCGATATTCGATATCGATTCCGGTAATTTTGAGTTCAATATCGATCAACATTGATATTTCAATATCAGCCTAATAAAAAGACAAGGTCAGCTTCGAATGCTTGATGTAGGGAAACAACAAATTTTACAGAAAAGTGCTGCATAAAGTGGAATTTCTCTCATATTAAAGTATTGATATATCGATTGCAAATATTACGATATATTGCTGCAAATTATCACAAAATTTATTATTGAAAAAATGGTCGATAATATCGATTGTCAATGTGGGTGGATATATCGTCAGAACCCATACATGTACTAGGGGGGGTTGGGGGCGTTACCCCCCCCCCCCTGCTGGAAAGGCCAAACCCCCCCCTCACCCCCCCCCCCCGAGACAGGTTAAGGGACCCCTCCCCCTGACCAAAAAATACAAGTGGTGGTAGTGGCTCCAGTATTAACAAACTGGGTCAGAAATCACTAATTTTTAGCCTAAAATTCACTTGAAAAGCCTTTGGAAGCGGAATTTGGCGTTTCCACTGCTGATATTTAAGAAAAATCGGTGTTTTTGGAAGCTCTTTTTGTCATTTTTTGCTTGTTTTTAGCTTTAAAACGCTATTTGGCAGCTTAAAATAGCGATTTTTAGCGTCCTTACTGAAAAAAACGTGCTAAAAACGCATTTCTAGGCGTTTTGGAGCTTTTTGAAATTTGGGACCCCCCACCTGGGCGAAACCCCCCCTCGACCCCCCACCTGAGGAAACCCCCCCCCCTACCCCCCTCCCCCCAGGTCGGCCCGGAGCTGTTACATGTATGTCAGAACCCTATGCATTGCACATGGCACCAGTACAGCAACAGTACACAGTAGTGCCATGAACTCTGCATCCATTGTAACCTAGTCCACACAGAAGTTCAGCCTGCGTTCTTGATTGGCATGTTTTGATCAGAGGCCAGAGAGCCGGTCGTTCCGAGCTATTCTTGAGGTCAGTTGGGGCAATCAAGTAGATATTGACACAAACGTAATTTCGGCATACGGGGGGACTCCCCACACCGCTGGGCCATCCTTCCCAGGAAGCGTTAGAGGCAAGCTTTGTTGGATGAATGTAGAGCTCGGAAGCGCAATTATATTTACTGTATGCTTGGCACGTTATAGTTACACTTAGAAGCGCTAAAAACCGAGAATGTGACAACGGGAATGTTAAATTTTCCTACCAACACAAGTCGTAAGTAGTTGGATAGTAGCCATGCGAAAACTGTTTAAAATGATTTAAACTGGCATACACACACGTCTGCAAAATTTGAGCCCATTGGTGTTTAGTTTCTTATTCTAAACAGCCTACCTGCTTGGATAAATAAATTGTAAGTTTCATAAAACATGCGCTCATTGTACTGACTCCTACAAATTCTACATGATACACTGTATTTAATTGAAACTGAGAAAAGGTGTCATTACTGTTTTGTTTTGACCACCAGTTTTTACCAAATGCAGTGCAGTACAGTAAAAACTGATGGAATAATTTTGACAGTTCCAAGTTCTGTAATAGGAACTGCCAAAATAACTGGACAACGGGTTGGGGGTACATTGTAGTGCTGTTTATAGTACCCCTATTTATAGTACGCTGGGTACTATAAATAAACGACACTTCTGCCATTTATTTGTACCCGGGTACTATAAATGGAGACAGATTTTTATTCTGAAGTACGCTACGCAGTTATTAATACAAATTGAAGCGTTCAGACGAAGAAATGCCTCAGTCCATAAATAGATGAAACGAGAAAAACGCGTTCAAAGTTTTCGAACAGCCTGAAATAAATTGTGCAAAATGCTATGGCCTAAAGTGTATTATGCCAAAAGAGGCCCATACCAGTGCTACTCTGCACCTGAGTTTGGGCCACCACATGTTTCCTGTTTAGCATATTTTTAAAAATTTGTGATTGTGGACTTAGGCTGTTTTAAGGTCTAAACCATAAAACAGCCCATATTCACAAATTTAAAAAAAGATCAGTAAAGAGTAAGAGAGCAGTATAACTACTAGGCTTGATTTCCTTCCAGAACTCCGGGTAGTGGACTAGCAATCTTGCCATCAATCTGCAGCATAAAAATAGAGCTACAGTAATCTGAAATGTAGAACCAACGTTGAGAGATTCCAGAATAATGAGCCAAAAGGTGGCCCAAGGCCCATTTTAGTCTTCAAAAGCGGCATTCAATCAAAATTTCTTGAACTAGTCTATCAGTACTCTAAAGCCCCCGATTTTTAAGTCTAAACAATGATAATTGAATGAGAAATTTGATTTCAAAATTTTATCAACCTTAGTAAATGATGGAAAAATTAGTGATTTTCAGGCGTTAGCTAATTTACTCCAGAACTTGTAGGTGTACGCTAGCGTTATTGCCACCAATCTGTACGTTAAGGATAGCGCTACAATAATCTGAAATATAGAGCATAGATTTTGGGGTTACAGATAAGCTATTGGGGCTGAAAGGGGGTCAAAAAATTTTTTTCTTCAAAAACGCAATTCAACCGATGCTTCTTAAAGTAGTCAAAAAGTACTCTAAAACCCCCGATTTTCAAGTGAAAATTCTGATTAGTAAGCCAGAAAATCAAATTCGAATTTTTGATCCAATAGTTAATCAGATCGATTACTGTAGCCTCGAATTGAAGCATCAAATCTGGGATTCCTTTTCATGGGTTTGAGAACTTGTCTATACTATGTATTAGTGTATCGACTTTCAGCTTTCTAGGCCAAAGTTTTAATTTTAAGTGTGAAATATTGAGGCTCTTGACTTGGACTTAGGCTTTTCTTCAACTGAATTTCGAGCACTGTTAAAAAATTGCGTTGGTGTAACTTATGACATAGAATGTTTTCAGATTAACTAATTTGTATTTAACATGTCTATAGTTAGGGGATTGTGCTGCCGAGTAGAACTCAATTTTTTCAAAAAGTGGACTGAGGCATTTCTTCGTCTGAACGCTTCAATTGTGCCAATATTACAGCATTTTTGGTGGTGAACCTTGTTTGTAGAAGAAAAACAGTAGATAATGCAATCAAGGGGTTCTGATGTTAGTGAAAAACCTACTACTTTTTACAACTAGACCGTAATTTGAGCAAAGAAGTTCGCATATTATTGTTAATTTCTATAGACCAGATTTTGTAGAGTGTCACATACAGTATCCGGGTACTATACACGGATTCAATTCTATTTTCGCAAACCCCAAGTGCCATTTATAGTACCCGGGTACTATAAACAGCACTATACGGCAGTCAAAATTCGAAAATTTGGGGGTGGGCCTGCCGATTTGGAGTGGCCGCGGCAATTTTGATGGCTGGGTCCAGGAACAAAAATCTGTTTCAGATGGGTGGGTGGATTTGGGGTGGGCAAACCCTGCAACCCTCCGCGGCCCATGCATGATTGCAATTTTGGTTGCCAACTAACCCACCAAAGTACGCCATTGCCGACCGTAAAGTGTTTTTGAGTAGGTAGGATCATATTTTTTGGCTGAGCACTTGTTGCTGGAGCCGTTTGAAGGCAACAGGTGACGCAGTTCTGGCAGCCGGTTGGCACCAAACAGCGGCTCTAGGATTAAAACCCAGTCGAACCACCGAATTTTACGGCACTCAGCTGGTCGCTCTTGTTTTTCGGTTGCAAAATGAACCGTTTACTTGTGGCTCGCCGATTTCTGGGCACCAGTCTTAGGTATTTTGTAGAATTCTATTCTTTCTTCTATTGTTTCTTACTCTTTCTAGGCTATCGGCCCATTCTGAAAGCGAGAAAAAGTTTGTATTGGCCGGAGATGCAGTCGCTAAGGTGCTGGACGCTGATTTGAACACCAAAATAAGGCTGTATGCGCTCTGGAAACAGGTTTAACTGTGATTTTGAGGTCAAGCAAAGTGGTAAAGGTGAAGGTTTCAGTCCACCGAAGGGCCGTGCAAAATTGAGAAACCCCCAAAAGATGATTATGCTCACCGATACAAGTGGGATGCTTGGCATTCCCTTGGAAACATGCCTAAAGTACTGTGGTTTAGTTTGATTTGAGATTCGAAGATTTGTGGTTTGGACTCATGGATGAATGTTTATTTCTTTTTAGGAACAAGCAATGACAGAGTACGTGGAGTTAGCCAACGAACTGTTGGAACATTTGGGAAAGAAGAAGATTGAGTGAAGAAGATATCGGAAAACAAATCCAAATTTCAAACATAATCTACTGTTTTGCATCTAATAGAAGTTTTTCTCTCTAACGCCTGTTTTTTTGAGTGTACAAATGTTGTACATAGACTTCGTTTTATTCAAAAAATATTGAGCCAACACAGCTAATAGTGGATTTTTACCATATTTCTATTTTCTGTGGTTAGTTTAGAGAGAATCTTTTGATATAAATAAAGTTTGACACATAATCTACAAATCACTCGGAAGTAATTTTGAAAAATAAACTTGCAGTTTCTTTCTACACTTATTTATTCACCAGACATCAGTTCCCAAAACTCTAAAAATCAGCAGAAAGGTTTAGAAACCAGCGTGATAATAAAATCTTTATACCTTCCCACTCAATTTTTCCCGATCCATCTTCATCGATTTCGTCGATTGCATCTTCCAACTCCTGTTCGGAAAGTTTGTCATCAATTTCCCTCAATAACTCACGTAGCGTGGGTCGTGAAATGTACCCCAACTTCTGAAAAGACATTTTTCAACAAAATTTGCCTATGGCGCACCTTCAACCTCTTTGTCAAACAATCTGAAAGCTTCTTTCAATTCCTTCTCTAGTGTTTCTTTGTCTACCGTGTTCACTACAGTGTGCACCAAAGCACAGAACTCTTCAAGTTCAATTCTCCCAGAATCTGGAACACAGGATTTGAGTGAAAATTATTTTAGTCAAATGGAACTGATTTACTATCGGCATCAAACTTCCGAATGGTCTTCCTAAGCGTTCGGTCGTCGAAATCTTGCTCCATCTCGGCCAAAACTTTGCCCACTTGCGTCGCATAGATGAAGCCTTTTTTGTCACGATCGAATTCATTGAAGAATTTCTCGTAGACTGTAAATAAATAGTTTTTGCGTGTAGGTTTTGCCTTATGCAGCGATTTTTAGCATTGATGAACCTAATTTAACAATGGTATTTTTGCTTTTTTATAGTCAGAAAGCTCACGCTCCATTTGTTCGGGCTCGATTTCGGCCAGGATTTCCTCGATGTCTTCAGTTACCTCGTCAGCGTCACCCTAAAATTTGTTAAATATTCTTACATGCTAAAATATTTGCATAGAATGATAGAGGCGGAGAAATGAGAAAGTTTTCTTTAATAGTGGTTGAAGTTGCAGACTTGGCTGAAATACTGAGACCAAAAGTTCTGAAGATGTGCGAATGTTGTTCTAAAATTTCTGCGAAATTGATAGACGAACTCAAAAGTTACAGCAAGAGGAAACCGACGATAGATACCGTAAAACTTCTAATAATAGCGCTGCGCTATTATTTATTCATGATTGCTTTTAGAGACCTGCACGGTCCGCCTTTTTCACGGCCCGGCTCGGCCGGCCTGTCCGGAAACCCAATTTTTGCGGCCCGGCCCGGCCCGGCCCTTATGAAAATGCAATTTTTGTGGCTCGGCCCGGCTGAAATCCTCAAAAAATCCTCTGTAGGGCGACCAGGCCCGGCCCGTGCAGGTCTCTAATTGCTTTTGGGGGCGCTATTATTGGAGCGTGCGCGTTTATTATTTCAATGCTACATTGGCCCTCTCAAGTATCCTCATTTTACTGAAAATACAGGGTATTTTTGTCGTAAACACAAGTAATGTTTATATGAGTTTTAGTCTGACTAATGTTTGCAAGCTTAATCAAAGAAAATTCTCTCAAAGGGACAGTATTCTTCATTGGAAACACGTACAAAGCGTTGATAGTAGTGCGCCTGGGAGCGCTATTATTAGAAGGGCGCTACTATTAGAGCGTGCGCGTTTATATTTTCGGGCTGTCAGTAAAGGGCGCTACTATTCGAGCGGCGCTTTTATTAGAAGTTTTACAGCATGTGGGACATCCTGTAGATAGATACTAATCAGAAAATAAAGAAAAATTTACCATATTTTTGCTGCTGCTGCACCTTCTCCAGAAAGTGTTCCAGATATAACTCTACGTACAAACAGAACGCCTACTAACCGAAACGTCTGTGCGGGCGCTTAGCAGGTCTCAGTCAAGGTACAGTGTATTTGCGAAGATGCCAGCTTCTAGAATAAGCTGGCCCGACCACTTGAACCGGGCTTATTTACATTGCTCTTGCTAATAGCTGAGACTGAATAACGCTAAATCAGGATTGTTTGCCCACAGCTTCGGGCCACCCGACCACTAAATTGGTGGCACAATCGCTCGCACGCTTGTGTCCGCTTTTTATGCAGATATTTTTTAAGAATGGCTGGATGCATTGTAATGAAAGGGATTTGCACTATATATACACAAACTCGACTAACTGTTGGTCATTGTTTGTCTGTGTTGTCGCAATAAACCCTTCATTTTCCCCTTCAGTACTTATGTTTCCCAAATCGATTGTAGTTGTCACTCTATCGTGATTAATAAACTGCAATTAATTTTAAATTGAACTAATTTGTCAGTCGTGACTCGGAATTGTTACGTAGTAGGATGCATTGTCAAAAGTATCGAGGCAAGCACCATTTCGAATTTCGCGGTCTCTGCAAGCAGTATACAGTGCAATCACAAAGATAGTTTCACACTACATCCTATGCCTTCAAAAAGTTACAGTATCTTGTGTATGCAGATACGATACTTTCTTCGCGTCTAGCCAAGGATTTAGCATATTGATCTAATAAAAGAAAAAGTTTTGGGCAGCAATATTGTTATTGTCACTGAAAAGACGACCGAATGTAGAGGAGAGAGTAGTTCTGTATGGACAGATTCACGTGGTACCAGGCAGGACAAGCTGTCAGTGAAGATATCATCATTCAAGCCGGCTCCGTTTTCTTGTACAACGGCGATCAGAAAGTAGAATATCTCGCGATTAACCTTTAGTACAGCCATACATGTAACAGGTCATTCGCCAAAGGGGGAGGTGGTCCGAGCCCAAATTCTAGAGGGTGGTTGGGCACTAAAAACGTCTAAAAATAGTAATTTTTCGCTGAAAATCGTGAAAAATCGTTCATTTAGGCTCAAATACAGCTAAAAAGTGCTGTTTTACAGTCGATTTTGGCAATTTTTGTGTCTGAAATTGTAAAAAATCGCAAAATTTTGCTTACAAAATGAAGGGGTCGTCTGGAGGTCTGGGCTAAGTCTGGTGGGGGGGGGGCAGACGCCCTGTTACATGTATGCCTATATTATATTATTATTTGAATCACAACCTGTGTATTGCAGACTGCGTTCGAAACCGGTACAGTATCCCTGACACCCATTAGACTAATATGGGCCGACTCCGGCGATCCGGTAAGTGCAACAAAGATTTGTGTAACACATGTAACACAGTCAGAGGCACTTAACGCCGTTTATGGTACCGACACCATATATACGTTCGGGGCCTGTGGTGATACCATATATGGTGGTACCACTACCCTCGGTACCGGTACCATGGTACCGGCACCTTATATGGTGTCAGTACCATAAACGGCGTTAAGTGCCCGACTGTGACAGGTCCTGGCCGGCATGGGCAAGTAGAGTGTCGCCCAGAGGGGGTCCAAAATTTCAAAAAGCTCCAACGGCCAAAACTTTTTACGCAGAATTTAGTACTTTAATTTTTGGGTCGGGGGTCGCAAAATTGTCTTGGGGTGAGCGGGGTTGGCGTTTATAGCTGGGGGTAGCCCCCTACTGCATGTATGGTGTGACATCCCGGTTGGGTGTTATTGTGCGTTGACCGTTTAGATTTTGGAACTCCGTAAGCGTATTAAAAATCATTAAAAACCGCTCAAAAATCGTTTTCAGTTAAACATCGTAAAAAATCACTAATTTTCGGCTGAAATACAGCTAAAAAGTGCTGTTTTACAGCCGATTTTGGCAATTTTTGTGCTTCTGAAATTGCAAAAAATTGCTGAGAAAATTACGTGCCAGAAAATCGTAGGGGGTCTCCATCCGGGGGGGGGGGGCTCTGCCCTAACTGTTACTTGTATTCATGCGGGTGAGGGAATTTGGAAAATACTGATCCGTCCGTATAAAGCCTGTATTTAATTCAGAACTGTCGACTGAGTCTACACCATTCACTTGTGACGCATCTGGAAAGACACCACCGAAGTCTGATGCGCAGTGCCAAGATCCACCTCCATCTGGCGCCGACCCCTGCCCATCTACAGGCACAGGGTCCGGTCACCTCCTCCAAATATTCCTACGTCAAGCTCAGTTTCCGCCACGGCGGAGATGAGGAGGTGCGGAGATTCTTTACTCATTTCTCCTATTCCTTTTGTTTGTCTTTTTCAGTTCTTCAAGAAATACAAAGACGTACTGGACCGGAAAGAGTGGATGCGACCGGGCAGCGGAAATCTGAGTGTAAATCGAGTGCGTCGGAGCGTAGTTTAAGGAGAGCGGACCGTATTTTAGGCCAGACCGGCTGGGAGAGCCACTGGAATTTTGGGAATCGAAAGACGATTGGCCGAACAGCACGTTAGGACCGCCCAGAATATTAGTCAGGCTTTCGAAGATCTTTCCAAGTTAATGGAAATGGTGAGAAGATGCAAATTCTATGCATGCGCATGCCTGTAACACACATAACAGTGGATCTGGATCGTTTATTCCCCAGCCGACCTAAGCCAGACGCCCTTCTCCCACGAGACCATCTTTTCGCCCCCCTTCCAATTTTTCTGAGAAGAAATTTTTTCTGCAAATTTTTACGGTATCTTAGAGAAATTCAGATACTAAATAAAATAGCTAAAGTCGCTTGTAGAACAGCACTTTCTTATATCTGTTTGAGCCCAAATTAGCGATTCTTTTACGGTTTTAGCCCAAAATTGTGATTTTTTGAGCGGTTTTTAGTACCCAACCCCTCCCTTGGACTCAAACCCCCAATCTGCGCCTGACTCCGAACCACCGCCGATCGTCGGATGATCATACATGGGCCGGAAAAATCCGGAGGGGGTAGGGGGGTTGGAGTCCTGGGGGTCCCCCCCGGAAAAACACAAAAAAACGCCTATTTTGCCTTAAATAAGCGAAAATTTCCTCCCTCCGGGAGGGGGGGGGCTGGGTGAGGGAGGGAGGGGTATGGCCGGCCGAGGGGGAGGGGTATACCCCCTTACCCCGGCCCATGTATGCGGATGATCTGTTAAAAGTAATTCCCGCTCCTAGGGGGCAGCTCTGGGATGTTTGGGTTGGCGATTGCTGTTCTAGGGCAACCGTTATGCATGCATAATTTTATGACAAATCAATAAACAATCTAATGGTGGCCGTTGCGTTCTAGGCCAATAATATGGTGCAGCTGTCGAAAAGCATCTCCGAAAAGCTGCGCATGAAACAGGGTGAGATATCGGAAGATGAGGTGAATTATTTGCTTAAATAATTGTCATAATAATAAGCTTCTGAAATGCCCTTTTTTAGACAGTCAAGTTCAAGTCCTACTTACTAAGTTTGGGAGTTAGTGATCCGGTTACCAAAGCCACGCACGGGTCGGGAGCTAATTACTATAAAGAGTTGGCTAAGGAACTTTCCAACATTCTGCAGGGACCTTTGGAGGTATTCGCTGTTTTCTATTTTTCTGGTCCTTACATTATTTACAGTAACCGTTTTTTTCCAGTCTTATACAGTCAGGCACTTAACGCCGTTTATGGTACGGACACCATATGTTAACGGCACCCATGGCCATGAGTAGGGGTACCATATAGGTTACCACCAGCACCACAATCCCCGAAGGTAGTGGTACCATAACTAGCTACTAGCCTGGGTACCGGTACCATAAACGGCGTTACGTTCCTGACTGTTATAAGCAAATTTATAGTCGTTTTTTACTTTCGAACACAAACACCCTAGTAGTGTTGTTAGGCTCTTTTTCAAGAAATCTTTCTTAAAGGCCCATTTCGAAATTTTATTCATAGTATGGAAATTTTGTGGGGAAATGGGTGAATTTAGCTTCAGATATACATTAGCAGTGCAGTTCTATCAATTTCATGTATATTCTAAGCCTAAAATAGGTTTTGAAGGGTAGCAACCACTCTGTCAACAATGCTGCAGGTAGAATATCGACTCTCAGATTGTAACACTATGTTTGAACAGAACTATCAGCTTTTGTATTTAAACTTGCTTCTGATGCATCCTTGCATCTTCTACAAGCTAAATTTTGAAAAACAAAAGTTGGAGATGAAAACAATTTTCATAAAAAAGGTTAAAAATATTGGCCTTCAAAAAATTTTTTTTACAACTCTACACCTTAGTACTAGGGAAGTGTTTAACAGTCAGGGAAATGACAGCATATGGTACCGGTGTATGTCTAAAAAGGTCGTTACTTTCCACAAAAAAAATCAAATTTTCTGATTGAAAGCTGCTTAAAATCTAGTTTTCCAACGAAATTTTTGTCCAAAAATCGAAATTTTCTATGAAAATTTGAGGTTTAATGCGTAGTTGCCAAAACTGATTTTTGTGGTTGAAAGTGCACAGGAGGTTTTCTAAGAGCTTCTTATTTATTTCTAAGAGCTTCTGCTTCTGAAAGTATTTGGTAGAGTTTTATTTTCGTCCCCCTCAGACCCCCCTGCACATGTACACAATACAAAAGAAAAACACAAGGAATTAGGCAAACACAAAAAAACCAGAAATGTGCTTGAAGTTACGTTGGTGAATTATAAAGGCTTAATTTAAAACAGTTGCCATTATGGTGGCTGATTTTTAAATGCCGATTGATTGTAACTATGACAGTGTGATTAATTACTTTTCTGTATGTCTTCCTTTTCAGGAGGCAGGTGGTATGATGACTCTGCCTGAGGTTTATTGTCGGGTAAATCGTGCACGCGGGTTTGAGGTAATCATGTTTACATATTATTATTTACATACGTACAGTCACAGTTGTTAAAAAAATTTTTTTGAAGGCCAAAAATTTTTGGTTTTTTTAAATTTAAAAAAAAATTTTTTTTTGAAAATCGTCTTAAATGGGTCCAGCATGCTTGTCATACATGTGCATGATCGTCGGCTCAGGGAGGGACGGCCAGGTCTACGTGCGTAGTTGCCTGGATATAGGTGCAAATTTTCGGTGGGAAATTTAAATTTTGGTGGGAAATTGGAATTTTCGCACAAAATTTTGACGGGAAATTTGAATTTTGTCCAAAATTTTGGCTAAAGATACACATTTTTCGGTTAAAATTCAAAAATTTGCGGTAAAAACGAAATTTTCGACAAAAAATTGCCCAAAAAACCACTTTTCTGATAGAAACATTGTCAAAAAATCGAAATTTTCCAGGAAAATTTGAAAAAAATTTCGGGCTTGGAGCGTAGTTGCCTGGAGGAAGGGTGCGTAGTTGCGTAGTTGCCAAAATTGATTTCTGTGGCTTAAAAACGCATCTGGAGGCTTTCTAGCAGCCTCTAGCAACGTTTGGGAGATTTTTATTTTCGTCCCCCCCTGGGCACCCCCCATGCACATGTATGATGCTAGTACAGATACTTACAACAAATTTTCCACTTTTGCACCTTAAGTCAGTTGAGAAACCTATTCGAAAACGACAATACAGCTCTAAACACTGCCTGTAACTGCATAATTTCACCGAAAATTGTCTTTAGAGGCACTTCTAGGTGAATCCTAAGGAAGGATTTCTTACGCAGTCGCTGTTAGGCTCAATGCAAAAGAAGTATTACGAAGGTTGCTGGATAAAATGTTGGCTGCTTCCAAAGAATTTACAAAAAATTGCATGTACCGGTATGTACGTGAATTTTCCCACTTTTTCCCTTAATTTGCATATTGATTTTTCAAAAAAAAATTTTTTTTGAGCCATAAAAAAAAGCTTTTTTTAAAAAAAATAAAGTCTTTTTTTTAAATTTTTGACCCTAACAACTGTGCGTACAGTGTATACTGAAAAAAATTTGGAGAGTGTCGAGGGAGCGGGTGCAGACATGGGCAAAGGGGGGGGGGGCTGAGAGGGGGTTGGCCCCCCCTCAGGCTCTGACCTACCCCCCCTCAGCCGGCCGCTACCCCCCCCCCTCAGGAATTTTTTGGAAGGATTTTGTATAGAAAATTATGATAAAAATATGCCTGGATTAGGTGTAAATGAGCTCAGAATAGCTTATTTTAGCTTATTTTAACCAAAAATAAGCCAAAAAACCTTGATTTTAGCCAAAAATCGGACTTTTTGGCTTACCACCCCCTCAGCCCCCCCCTCAGGCGCTCCAACCCCCCCTCAGCCCCCCCTCAGGAATTGAAAATTCTGCCCCCCCCTCAGCCGAAATGCTAGCCCATGTCTGAGCGGGTGTAGACCGAAAATGCCCAAAATCTCTCTAAAATTGCCGTTATTGCTTTAAAAATGGCCAGATTGGTTAAGAGCCCGAGTCATGTATGATTAATTGAGTGGACTGGTTTTAGCTTCTGTCACCAGAAGATTTGGTGAATGCCGTTTACCTGCTGCAGCAGGTGGATCTACCAGTGAAGTAAGCTGAATGCGTTGTTGTGTAACGGGTGCGGTGTAGTAAGCCGGGGAGGTCGTAGATTTAAGAGTCAGTTTTATCGGTCCGTAATGGGCCTCTCTGCTCTGCTCTATTGATTCTCCGCATTCCCTTTGCTGCTCTCTCTCTAGCACGCAACTGGACTTGCCTTTCTAGTGCTGTGCATATTTGGTGTCTAGTTTGTCTCTCTAGCTCTCGCTCTCTCCACTGAGATTATTTGAGAGTCCAGCTTATAACAGAGCAGTTCAATCCCAACAGAGCAGAAATTAACAGTTTTAGTCCGTACATGAGCTACTGTATTACAGTGTTTCTTATTTTCGGCGGATTTTTTCTTCTTACTCCACCGGAAACGGGTGTACCAGACCCGCACGCCCTGGGTACAGTACTAATACATTCTGTATCACTAAAATGACAAATTTCAATTGAATCTCAAACATTTATCTTAGATAAGAACAGAGAAATTGCAATAATTACTGGTGTACTAGAAAAGTGGACAGTATAACTTATAACTGTAAAGGATGGTTGCGTAACACTGGTTCTTTGCCAAAGCAGGTTATTCCAAAATTTTAAGCCGATTTTCAAAAAAGTTCCGATTCCGAAAAATTCCGATTCGGAACTGTACCTGAGTTCCGATTCCGATTCCGATAGGACCCAAAAATCCGGTTCCGGTCGTTCCCTAAGTATAAGACATTCTTAACCTTTAGTTTATTAAGGCAAAAACGGTTTTCTATACCTACTGTAATCATCGGTTAATCTTTTCGATTTTTTTCAGTTTCAGTTCAACAGCGATTTTAATAGGTCTTTATTAGTATTGGGTATTGGGGCATAAAAAACCCAACACCCAATACCAATACCTGGAGAACACCACAATTCGCTCAATACCCAATACCAGTTCGCACTCTACTGAAAACATTGAAAAATTGTTGTTTTTAAAGTATAATTTACGCGCTTTGAATTTTACCTATTGATGGTTGGCGATTTTAATGCATTGTTATCGTTTGACATGGTTATTCGTACTGGATGTTTGCATGGAATTGTAAAGGATGGTTGCGTAAACACTGTTTCTTTGCCAAAAACAGGTTATTCCAAAATTTTAAGCCGATTTTGAAAAAAGTTCCGATTCCGAAAAATTCCGATTCGGAACTGTACTTGAGTTCCGATTCCGATTCCGATCGGACCCAAAAATCCGGTTCCGGTCGTTCCCTAATTAGTCAGACTAAAACTCATGTAACTGCGACTGTTTCAGGTTGCACCGATTTGAGAGTGGAGTGCTGGTGGTTCAGTTGGCGAATCGAGGGGTGGATTCTACTGTAGACGACACAGGCAGACTGGTGGAGACCAACCAGGCTCTCACTGCCCAGGACCTGGCTCAGCTGATCGGAATTTCCGTTGTCCTCGCCAGGGAAAGGTACTTCTCGTCTGCAACAGTCAGCCGTTTATGGTACCGGAACCACATGGTACCCCCATACATGTACTAGGGGCTTTGGGGTTACTCCCCCGTAGCTGTAAAGGCCAAACCCCCTCACCCACCCCCCGAGACAGGTTAATGGACCCCCCCCCCGACCCAAAATACAAGTACTAGTAGTTGTTCCAGTACTAACAAACTGGCTCAGAAATCACTAATTTTTAGCCTAAAATTCGCTAGAAAAGCCTTTGGAAACCGAGTTTGACGTTTCCACTGCTGATTTTTATGAGAAATCGGTGTTTTTGGAAGCCCTTTTTGTCATTTTTTGCTTGTTTTTAGCTCGAAAACGCTATTTGGCAGCTTAAAACAGCGATTTTTAGCGTCCTTACTGAAAAAAACGTGCTAAAAACGCATTTCCAGGCGTTTTGGAGCTTTTTGAAGTTTGGGACCCCGTCTGGCGAAACCCCCCTCGACCCCTCACCTGAGGAAACCCCCCTACCCCTAGGTCGGCCCGCCCGGAGCTGTTACATGTATGGGTACCCTATATTCGCAGTGGTGCTGGTACCGGTACCATGGTACCACTCTGTTAATGGTACCGGGTGGGCTTTGGCCTATCTAGCTAGGGGTGTAACCCGAAACCACCTAGTACATGTAGCTAGCGTATGTCTTTCGAAACTGGCCGTAGGTTTCGAGAAGTTTTTTATTCGTACAGCTCGCCTCTCTGGCTTAATCACACTCACACCACACACACACTTTCTCAATCGCGCGCGCCGGCATTTAACAAAAATGTAAACATTAAAATAATTTGCGCTGAAAGTCGCAACACTCCCGACAGACAAAAACCTATTTACGCCTATAGACGACAATCAAGTCCGATTAAACCAACTTTTGACACAGGACATCAACACAGTGAAACACTGACAACACACAAAGGCTACAGCTATTAGGGCTATTATATAGATTATATTCGGCAACCAGTTTCCGGGAAAATACGTGAATATACTACTCATGTCAAATGATGAGCTATCAAACTTAGATTTGCCAGACACAGAGCTAGTAATATAGCCTGAGCGGTGCCTTTCAATGAAACTCAAATGACCTTGAAGGCCAAATGTGGTTGCCCCAGCTGGGCAAATAACCTCGCAACGCTCAGCGATGTCTGATTTGTCTGTTTCAAAGGTTACAGTACCTGAAACACCTGCGGCCGTGCACTCAACTGAAAAGCTGATTTCAGACCCACAGTGAACGTGGGCCAGGGCTGTGCCAAAGTCAGTATAGCAGGAATACTTGAGCTTAGCACCAGTCAGGCATGAGTAGCAACCTTTGAATGACACTGGTTTAATGGTACACAAGTTCTTGTCCAGTTTCGTAGCAAGTTTGAATCCATTTAGCTTGATCTGCAGTTCCATCGCCGCAAGACCATCAAATTCTGCTTGAACATCAGTTGCTGTGCCTTTCATTGTCAATCCACCAAGCTCCATGGGCAGCAAACTTTCAACATCTGAGAAAAGTGGTTCTAGGCTTCTGGCTGGACAGTCACATCTGACATGATCACTTTCACCAAGACAGACACATGGATCGTTGGCCAGGAAGCAATCAAATTTTTTAGCCTTTTCACGAGAACCACACTGGATTTCGCCCACAGTTCCACTGACTGGTTGACCAGCTGGTGATGCATCAATGACAGCAATTCTCTGGCCATCAGTTATGAAGTGTTTGTTCAATACTGGAGCTGGCGGTATGACAGAAGAAATAATCGTTATTTCTAAATTGTTCCAATTTTGTGGCACACCAGGTTCCAGTTCCAGTTCAGTACTGCTGACTTTGCCTTGCATCATAACTCGGACTTGAGCTCTGACTGACAATTTCCACACTGGACATGAAATGATTTCAAACACCGTTTCTGAAGTTGGAACAGCGAATGTTCGGTAGAATAGACAGGCATAAGTGCAGAAGAAGCATCCACAGCCAGCACAACCACATGACTCTTGACAGTAGCTGTACCCGATTGAATCATTGGGCTCTCCATCAAACTCCTTGATTTTTGTCGTTTGTTTAACCACTTCGCATTTGTGCGTCTTGCAAGAGCCTGCCCCTGAACAGCGTTTGGCTGAAACCACCTTCATTTCAAAAGATCGCGAGAAATATTCATTCTTGGCCTGGCACTTGAGAGCGATCTTGTTTACTGTAAAGACAACTGTGCCAATTGGTTCCATGTTTGCGCCTTTGATTAACAAGCATGAGTCTTGTCCTTGTGGCACTAGTGTCATCCTTGTGGTTTCATCAAAAATGCAGTCCATTGTGCCATTGCTGTAAACTGAACAAAGAGAATCATGGGCAGTCAAGGTAGTGATCTCAGCACATCCATCCACACCAAAAATGGTCAAACACCCAATGACAATGGTTGTGATTTGCAGAGTGAGTGAGAACTGAGATCTTGGCTGATACCCAGCCGAAAGGCTAGGAGTCACTTCGCTTGCCACTGACAAAGTTGAATCAACCATTGCATGTTGATGGACAGATGGTTGATTGGGTGGAAACTCAGTCAGTTCCAGACTGTCGAGTTCTTTGATTTCTTGTTGCTCTTGCTTGGTTTGTGGTCTTTGAAGAAGCCAACACTTGCACCAAATCCAGCCCACAGTGACTGTGCTCACAACAGCTAGGGAGAAAAGGATCCAGACCATTGGTGAAATGCACTCTGGATTTGCAAGCCGGATCTTGCAGAAGTGGCAAGTAAGCAGCAAGCATATCGATTGTCCTGAACAAGACTTCGATTCATTCAGAACCAAATGACCATTGTGCCAACCATAGACACTAACAGAGTGATCGTGTACCAGTACCTCAGCTGGTAAAGTGATTTCAAAGTTTTGGCTGGGTTTATGCACATTGAAGCAGTAAGGATCAGAACAAATTTCCAGATGATGCCAGTTTGCACCAAAATCCTTAACTAGGACTCCATGTTGAGAACAGTAGACATGATGTTGAGACCTTGTCTTGAACAACGTGGCGTTGTCGATCCAAAGGTAAACTGGCACTTTCATGTGACCCCATGCAATGACAGGAATCTTGCCAAAATTTGACACCAAGTACACGATTTCGTTTTCTTTATGAATGCAAATCTTGTTTGCCATTGGATCACACCTTTCTTGTTCACAGAATTCAGGAGTTCCAGTTTTCAGTGATCCACTTCCAAAGCAGACGAACTGATTCACAGCTTGTGCATGTTCCAGCCGCAAGTGTTCAACATAGTGAACTGAGCCATCATACAACTGGACTTTGTGTAGCAGTTTCTGGACAGGCGTTCTTTGACATGTTGAAGATGGCTGCAATGAGCACACCTTTGGTCTCAGCGAGTCCAAAATTTGTCGCCTTACAGATTCAGAAGGCATTGAGAGATTCCCGCTGAAATGCGTGCATTCACTGGACCAAGTAGGACATGGACATGGTTTTCGACAGTGTCCCAATCCATCAAAAACTGTCAGTGGTGGACAGGAGGCCTTTTTCCAGCAGTACTGTCTTGTCTTGTGACTTGACTGGTACACAACTGCACCCTTACGGCTGCAATTAGATGAAGCAAGAATGGACAAGTTAGCAACGTTTCGCGGACAATTGCTTATCATCTTAAACTGAGAGCTGGAAACAAGGGGAAGAAGTGCAAAAGCAAAGAGTGTCAGAACTGACAGATTAATCATTGTTGCCTTTTCGGCTAGTCTTGCGCTTCTTCTAGGTTGGGCTGATTCGGGCTGTCCATGATCAGCAATGTCTTTACATATTGACTGTGGAGGGACTGACTGGGCACCTTTTGCCGCTGTGACAGGATTTTCTTGAGCCCTAGCAACCTCAAGTGGATGCAGCTTGTTTACAGGTCGCTCCAAAATTCTGTTGGTAGTGAGTTTCACTTCAACCGATCTCACCTCACCATCTTTGCCTCTGTGCAGTTGTTGCACCCGTCCTATTTTCCATGAACCTCTCGGCAGCAGCTCATCTTGCACAAATACCACTTCCCCCATTTCTGGCTGGCGATGAACTGCAGCTCTCTTGATCGGATGCATGTTCTTTCTTTCCTGGAGGCTGAGAAGGTACTCTGTGCTGAAGATTTGCCAAAATCGGTCAATCGATTTCTGTTGCCTTTTCCAGAAGTTGATGAGCTTTTCAGCTGAGTCAAATTTAGGCTTGTAGTCAGGATCCATGTCGTTTTCATCAAACACAGGCGCTTCAACCATAGCACCATTCAACAAGAAATCGATTGGACGCAAAATTTCCATGGATTCTTCATCTGAGTACAGGTAGGTAATCGGTCTTGAATTAACCACTGCCTCAACTTCTGCCACATATGTGAACATTTCGTCCTTGTTCAGCAACAGTCGGCCTACTCCTTTTTTGAAAGCCATTTTAACTAGAGCAACCAATCGTTCATAAAAACCACCCATCCAAGGGGCTGCTGGACAGATGTACTGCCACTTGATCTGATTGTTGGCCCAGTAATTCTGCACATCTGGAGCCACAGTCACTTCTTGAAAAGCCTTTTCCATGGCGGACTGAGTGAGCTTAAACTGGGTGGCGTTGTCAGACAATACCACTGATGGCTGACCACGTCTGGCAATAAAACGCCTAAAGGCTGCCAGAAACTGTTTAGATGACATGTCGAAAACTGGCTCCAAGTGAATCGCTCGCGTGGTCATGCAAGTGATTAGACAGACGTAAGCCTTTTCAGCTCCACCGTTCTCTTTGAAATAAACTGGACCCAAATAGTCCAGACCAACGTTCTGGAATGGGCGACACTGAACAACTCGTGCAGGTGGCAAGTTTGGCATGTTTGGTAAAGAAAATGGACCTCCAGACCACTTTCTGCAGATCAGGCAATGCTGTATGGTTGACTTGACCACTTGTCGCCCATTAGGAATCCAATAATGTTGTCTGACTGCAGCTAAAGTTTGCATAGGACCAGCGTGAAACTGCTTCTTGTGTTCATGTTCAATGACCAACATAGTATATGACGACTTCTTTGGCAATAACTTGGGTAGTTTAGCCAAAACAGCCAAGTTTGCCTTTTGAATTCTGCCCCTGCAGTGCAAGATACCATCGTCATCCATGAACAAATTGTGCTGCTTCTTCAACTGATTTGGTCTATTCTTTTCAACAGCATCATAGACATCTGACAGCTCACACTGTTGTACCGTTTTGTCCCACTGCAGTTGGGCAGCACTGATTTCTTCAGCCGAAATTGGTCCATTGTTTTTGAACTTGATCAGCTTTGTGCCGAACTGTTTACCTTTTTCAGATTTCTTGCTGCTGATCTTCTTCAGAAACCTCATCACATAGACTGTTGAACGCAGTAGCTTGATCAGAGAAGAAAATCTGTTGGCATCCATGAAAAGAACTGGAGGAGCAGTGCTAGCCACATTGCAGCTGGCTTCATAGAAAATTTTGCCTTCTTCTTGCTCAGAAGGTTCAGGTACTTTGTCATCAGGCCACTGATCTGGCTTGCCAAGCCAGTGTGGGCCGTGCCACCACAAGTCATGATCTTTGAGGTCTTCCACAGCAATTCCACGAGATGCCACATCTGCTGGGTTGTCCTCAGAAGCAACATGTCTGAACACAATGTGCTCTGCTTTCTTCATTTCTGTCACACGATTTCCAACAAAAGTGCCGTTTCGCTTGTGTGACTTTAGCCAGTGCAGAACACATGTGGAATCTGTCCACACAAAACATTGCACATTGGCCAACTGTAGTTCCTTTTGAACCAGTTCCAGAGCTCGTTTAGCGATCACTGCACCAAGCAGTTCCAGTCGTGGAATTGTGATCAATTGACCTGCTCTTTTCTTGGGAGTAACCCTGCTTTTGGCAAATACAAGGCTGCATTTTGATTCAGCGGTGCTCTTGATCACCAGATAAACAGCTGCTGCATAAGCCCTTCCAGAGGCATCACAAAAGGCATGCAACTCCACTGATTGACTGTTTATCAGACCAACATGTCTTTGAATCTTCAGGGTTTCTATCTTTTTCAGATTGTCACAGATTTGCTTCCATTTCTGTTTTTCTTCAGCTGATAACAAGTCATCCCAGTTCTTTTTGCTTTCCCACAGTTGTTGCAGAAAGAGTTTTCCATGGAGAGTGACTGGAACCAGCAAACCAAGGGGATCATAGATGCTTGCCACAGACTGCAGTACCATTCTTTTTGTTTGACAGTCCATGCTGACTTTATTAGTAGAGATCTCAATGGTGTCATCAGCAGGTTTCCATCTAAGCCCCAAAATTTTCAAGACACCAGTTGCTTTGTTCCGATCTTCCTTTGGAAGCTGAGTCATGAACAGTTTGTCATTGCAAAACCACTCTCTCAAGTTCATGTTGATTTCTTGAAAGATTTGTTTGGCAGCTTTGTAGTAACCCATACATTCTTCAGCCGTGTCCAAACCCACAACCAAATTGTCAACATACATGTTCCTTGCGATGACATCAGCCACTGGATCATCGTGTCGAAGCAGGTGATGGTTTACTGTGGCAGCCAACAAGAAGGGACTTGAAATGCAGCCAAAAAGCACTCGGCAAAATCTGTAAATTGCAATGTTTTTCTCATCCAACTTCTTGTTCACATCTTCGATCCATAGAAAGCGAGTGACATCCCTATCTTGTTCAGCCAAGGTTACCTGAAGAAATGCCTTTTCTATGTCAGCCAAGAGCACCAGTTTGCTTTTCCGAATTCTGAGCAGAATGCCAACCAAATCTGGCAACATATTTGGGCCTTTGAGCAAACATTCATTCAGACTCTTGTTCAGCTTGTTTGTCTTAGCAGAGGCATCGTAAACAATCCTGACCTTTGTTGTTTCCTTCTGTGGAGTGACAACTGGATGATGAGGCAAGTAGTGAAACCTTTGACCAGTGACTGTCTCCTTTGTTACCTTTTCGATGACACCTTTGACAAGCTGATCATCAATTATCGCCTCATATTTGGAGAATAGATCACCACTGCTGTCTTTGGAGAACCGATTCAGCAGAGTTTTGAATCTGCCCAATGCCAAGCCATAATTCGTAGGGAGATCCTGTGCCTCATCTTTCCATGGCAACTGGACACTGTACCTGCCGTTTTCTTTCTTGACAGTACTCTGAAATTGTTCCAGAGCCTTCAGGTCGTCCTTGACCAAAGTGCCACCATCAATTCCAATGTGTTCCAAGCTCCAGAAGTCTTCAACATTGGGAGTTGTACAAAGCATCGCATCAGCTTGTGCAAACTGTGACAGTTCTTCTAGGCACTGGTTGGTTTCAGTCAATACAGACAGGCAATACTGGGAGACTGAATCTGCGCCCCACTTTGGGACTTGGTATGCCCCACAGAGTAGCAACCCTAAACCGGAAGAAACTAGATGCAGTCCTGAGGGTAGTTTTTGTTCCAACCGTCTGTTGACAATGTCCCAAAAGTATTCCACTCCAATCAGTATGTCAACAGAAAATTCTTCAGTCTTGACAGGCAATGCATCTGCGAAATGATCCTTGGGGAAAAGAGCCAAAAAATCCAAGTCTTCCTTGCTCAAAGGATGCTTTACTTGAGCCTTGGTAATAGCCTGGATGACACTGTTCAATCGAAGAGTAATTCTGGTGCCATCTTGCAGGGGTAGATCCAGATAGCATACCTTTGTTTCCATCTGTATTGGGCTTTTAGCAGCGAATGTATTGACACTCAGCACTTCTTTTTCTCCAGATTTGCACTGGATTTCCTTGACGAATTTCTCTGTCACAAAAGACCTGTGAGAACCTGGGTCAAGAAACAGATTCGCAGTGGCAGAACGTGTCCCATTGTAGACCTTTGCCCTGGCAGTCATGACCAGGGAGTTTGTCCCATACTTGGGGCTTTGCTTTGCCGAGTGACTAACTGCTGTGCAGCTCACTTCAGATTTGCCATCCTGAAAACCACTTGAATTGACTTCTGAATTCATCCACTCACCAGTGTCCACAGTAGCTGCTGCCACTCCTGGCTGCTGCTGAACTTTGCCAAATTTTCCAAATAGTTGTGGGCACAGTGAGCGATGATGATGCCCAATCTTTTTGCAGTGAAAGCATTTTCTGCCTTTGTTGCATTTTGGTGCCAAATGACCAGGTTGCAGACACGAAAAACAGCTTTTATTTCCACTGACTTTTGCTCGTCTAGCTTCCAGCGTTGCCACTTTTCTGCACTGGTCGCTGTAGTGTTGCCCTTGGCAGTAGTAACATTTGCCTGTTCTAGACTGCCATTGACGAGCTGGTTGCTGCTGAGCCTTACTGTCAGATTTTCTTCTGTTTTGGGATTCCACTGAAGTAGTCATTGCCGCAGCGCTTGACTTGTGGGTGCTAAAACGTACACTGCCAACTCCTTCTGCACCAGTTTCGCCCATGTCTCTGTGTTGTCTGAACCGGCCCTCCTTTTGAGTGCCTCCGTTTGTAGCCATGCGCTCCGACACTGTCTCCTTTAAACAAACAAAAGCAGACAAAGCTTTGCGAAGCGAGGCCATTTTCCAAGTTTCATTGAAAGGCTTTTGCTTTTCAATCTCATACTGAGTACCAACAGCCAACTTACCCAAAATCTGTCTCACTAATGAGCGTTGCTCAATGTTCTCACCTAACGCTTCTAACTGACGTAAGATATTTTCCAAACTGTTGACATTTCTACGCAAGTACTCAACACGTTGATCAGACAAAGACAAACGAGACAACTCACTGTACAATTTATCGCAAACCTTCTCCGAATTACCGTACAGATTCGTGAGAGCCTCCACCACTGGCGCATAGTTGGTCTCAACTTCTGAGAAACCCTTGACAGCATCGTAGGCATCGCCATCCAGTGAGCCCTTCAGATACTGCAGTTTTTGCACAGTAGGAATTGGTTGTTGATCAACCGACACTTTGAAACTGTCCCAAAAGTTTTGCCATTCAGTGGGATCTCCAGAAAATCTGCGCATTTCCAGTTTGGGCAGTCGAACAGTACAAGTCTGGGCAGCAGGTTGAGGAACAGTGGGTGCCGCCTCTGCGGTAGGCACCGCTTCATCTTGAGCGGCTAATCGCTGCTGCTGACGCAACGAAACCATGACCAATTCAGCTTCCTGAATAATAGTGTCTAGTTCACTGACCCTTTCAGCAGCTTCCAGCAAGAGATCAGGAAAAGGACGTTCTTGCTGGCCAATAAAGTTCCTCATGACTTCCTCCTCCCGAGCTTGACCGTTTGCATCGAGTCGCGCCATCAGATTGGCCCATTCAGTGTTTTTCTGGTCGATCAGATCAGACAGTTTCTGCAGCTTATTCTTTGCCGCCAACACCCGAACGTGAATTCCATGCACTCGGTCGATGTTGCGGCTCAGCGACTCATTTGGTATCAGAAATTGTTCCGTAAAGGCCGGACAACTTTCCAGAGCAGCGTACAGGCGAGCCGAAGTAGGACCAATTATTTGCCGAATTGGTCCAGACATCTTGTTTTGTCGAGGTTGGTCCGATTAATCCAACCCTACTCGCAGCGCCATTTCGAAACTGGCCGTAGGTTTCGAGAAGTTTTTTATTCGTACAGCTCGCCTCTCTGGCTTAATCACACTCACACCACACACACACTTTCTCAATCGCGCGCGCCGGCATTTAACAAAAATGTAAACATTAAAATAATTTGCGCTGAAAGTCGCAACATGGGGAAGGGGGGGGTTGTGTGGGGTTGTTGTGTTTTTATGTTTGTTTTGTTGGTAAGTGTTAACAGTATGTGCCACTGATACCGGTAGTTAAGATCGTGGTACCGTACGTGTAACATACCTCGTTGTTGTTAAGGAGGCTGCCGGACCTTGTGTCTCTTCCTGCTCTTTAACAGTTGGCTACTCGTAGTCTGAAAGGGCAAAAAGTTACAACAACACGTAACTTTGTAACAATAAAATCGGAATTTTTTGGCTTACCACCCCCTCAGACGCTCCTATCCCACTCATCCCCCTCAGGAATTGAAAATTCTACCCCCCTCAGCCGAAACGGTGGCCCATGTTTGGTATCAACCAACTGCTTTTGACTTTTGTTAACAACCAATTACTGCATGCTACCTCATATAGACGGCGCTATCAAGTTTTTAGTCTTAGTTTGTGCTAAAATACGTTAAAATATGCTATTCTGAGCTCATTTTCACCTACTAATCGCAATTTTCTAAGAAAATTTTGCCTGAAAATTACTGGGGGCTAGGTCAGAGCCTGAGGAGATCAAACGCCTCAGCCCCCCTTTGCCCAAGTCAGCCTGAATCTCACTAATCTGCGCAAACTTCGAATAAACCTGCCCTAGCCCTCTTGGAGCTAGAATCTGTTTTATAGCGCAGCTCAGCGGAGCTATAAGAATGCACCTATTGCTGCTTCCAGCTTTTGACTTTCTGTTCGCCAATGACCAGTGTTTATTTGAGCTCAAAAAGTCTTCAAAACAGTTCGAGAACTGAAATAATTGCGTGAACGCATAGCTTTGGGAAGCCGTAAAACCAGCTGAAATAGTTGGACGGAAGTAATGGCCAACAAATTTCAGTTTT
Organism: Sabatieria punctata; assembly: GCA_030248155.1. NCBI lineage: Eukaryota > Metazoa > Nematoda > Chromadorea > Araeolaimida > Comesomatidae > Sabatieria > Sabatieria punctata. The sequence continues at coordinate 62,079 of JASANB010003450.1, forward strand.
AAACGCAGGAAGTTTCAGAAAGAAATAGTTAGCATCAGCGTGACTCCGATTAAGTGCGCGAGTGAAAGAGAAAATGTCAGTGGAGGTGGCAGTGGCTCCGGGAGCTGAGTTGGTTCCCGAGGACGAGCCAGACCCTCAGGACAGAGGCACTCCTCTGGAAACTGAAAACGGAGGTCTTTCTTTTGCTCTCTTTCTTCTTTATCTCCTCTCTCTTCCACAGTCAGGCACTGAACCTTGTTAAGGAGGCTGCCGTACCTTGTGTCTCTTCCTGCTCTATAGCAGTTGCCTACTCCTGTCCCAAAGGGCAAAAACTTACACCAACTTAATGCCGTTTGTGATACCGGCACCATATATGGTGACGGTACCATAAACAGCGTCAAGTGCCTCACTGGTTTAGTCTAAACTTGCTTCCAGGCTACAACGACGAAGAGGAGAATTCGTCGGACGATGACGACATTCAGATCAAAATCGGCGACATCAAGCCCAATGTTCCTTTTCAAGCTATGCAGGTTGGAATACTTCTTTCTTCCGTCGCAAACGTGTCTGACGGTCCCCGGCCCCTCCAATTTTTTATACAATCTCTAAAATTGCCAGTAAAACAGAGAGGTTTTTAGCTCTATTTCCAGACATATTACAGTCTGGCACTTAACGCCGTTTATGGTACCGATGACACCAGACATGGGCTAGCATTTCGGCTGATGGGGGGTAGAATTTTCAAGTCCTGAGGGGGGGCTGAGGGGATGGTAAGCCAAAAAGTCCGATTTTTGGCGAAAATCAGGGTTTTTTGGCTTATTTTTCATTAAAATAAGTTAAAATTAGCTATTCTGAGCTCATTTACGCCTATTCCAGGCATATTTTTATGGTGTCTGTACCATAAACGGCGTTAAGTGCCAGACTGCATTGGCGATTTTTGGCCGAAAATTACGATTTTTGACTAATATTTACTACTTTTGCTTTGCCCCGAATTTCTGCTCAGTCCGCTCACCACCGACCTGTTCCTGTGCGTGTAGGCGTTTTTCTTTAGTGAGAAGGTGAATAAATAAACCATTTCAGAAAGGCATCGGTGCCGGCGGAGCGGCTGGAGCGCAGACGGCCGGAAAGTTGGACCTGGACCAGGCACCGGAAGTTAGCGGACAGCCCATCTTCGACGTCGACTTGGCTGCCGCTGAGGAGAAACCGTGGCGGAAGCCTGGTGCCGATCTTACCGACTACTTCAACTACGGATTTACTGAAGGTTGGTGCATGGGCCATTACTGCAAAAAGAAATGCTTCCATTTTTAACGCTATTTGTATTGGCATTGAAATTGTTCAGTTTTTGTTCTTCAATTTCTTAGGATTCGGTATCAAGCCTTAGGGTTATCAAGCCTTGTGCGCCAAAAATTTTCCACGTTTCAAATTTCAGCACCGGAAAGAAAATGCTACCAGTTTTGCCATACATTTAACAGGTCCGGGCAGGCGTGACGGAGGGAGGTTTCCGGCAGGTGGGGGTCCAAAATTTTAAAAAGCTCAAAAACGCCTGGAAATGGCGTATATAGCACGTTTTTTCAGTAAGGAGGCTAAAAATCGCAATTTTAAGCTTCCAAATAGCGTTTTAGAGCAAAAACGATAAAAAGGGCTTCAAAAAACCGATTTCTCTTAAATATCAGCAGCGGATCACCAAATTCAGTTTACAAAGGCTTTTCAGACGAATTTTAGCTAAAGGATTAGTTATTTCTGAGTCAGTTTAGTAGTACTGGTGCCGCTACTAGTGCTTGCATTTTTCGGTGGGGTCTTTAAAACTGTCTCGGGGATGGGTGAGGGGGTTTGGCCTTTCTAGCTAGGGTGTAGCCCCAAAGCCCCTCTAGTACACAGACATGGGCAAAGGGGGGCTGAGGGGGTTGGGCCCCTCCTCAGACTCTGACCAACCCTCTCAGACCGCCGCTACCGCCTCAGGAATTTTTCGGAAGAATTTTGTATAGAAAATTATGATAAAAATATGGCTGGATTGAAATAGGTGTAAATGAGCTCAGAATAGCTTATTTTGGCTTATTTTAATGAAAAATAAGCAAAAAGCCCTTGATTTTAGCCAAAGTCGGACTTTTTGGCTTACCACCCCTCAGCCCCCCTCAGGAATTGAAAATTCTACCCCCCCCTCAGCCGAAATGCTAGCCCATGTCTGCTACTAGCACATGTATGATTTTTGCGACAACCCTGTGGTTTCTAAAAATAATTGATCATTCAGACACCTGGAACGTCTATTGCGAACGACAGCGCAAACTACGCGCCGAGTACGGTAGTCAAGCAAACGCCAATCGCGTTCTCTTCTCTCAACTCACCGGCACAATCAACCTCAGTTCAGGCCAGCACAACATCTCTACCATTAAGACGCTGGGCGGCGGTGGTGAGCGAAAATTTGCATACGACGAGCAGTAAGCTAGGAGAGCTTTAGACAAACGGACCACCCAGACAGTTACGGACAATTCGCCGAAACTAATAGTTAATTTGGCCGAGAAGTATCTACAACAACAACAGCCGCGACCTGCGGTGCCGTTGCAACAGCGCGTCTTTAGAACTGTACTCACTGGAGTTGGAAGTCAACAGGTACGCACACTCAACTCTCTTCTGTACAGGGTTCCAGAAATGATAGCCCTCCCTGAGTAAACTGAACTATGTACGATACGATGCAAAAAATGAAGGTTCCGATAAGTAGGACCTTTTATTTTGTGGGTTCTATCCATTGGCATCACACAGATAGTTTGAAGCATACATGGGCCGGGGGTCCGGGGGGTTTGCCCACCCCCAACTCGGGCTCGACCCCCCAAACGACCCCACCCACCCGGGTTGGCCCGCCACGACGCTGGCAGAAAAGTGCACCAATTTGCCTCTGGTTGAGAACTACAGGGTGTCTCAAAAAAAATGATCACATTTCTTTTTACTGCCATTTCCGTAAATTTTGACCAAATAGGCTGAAATTTGGACCATAGGTGCCAAAACTCGTGCAAGTTTATGTGTTAAAGTTTGGTGCACTAGGCTTGACTCATTCCCGAGAAATTTCAAAAAAAGTGAAATTTGGTAATTTCAATAGTGAAAGGCGGTCACCGAAAAATGGAAACATTTCCTTTTCCTATATCTTTTCTAATTTTTGACGGAATTGGATGAAATTTGGAGTGTAAACGCAGAAGTTCAGGGTAATTCGTGTGTAAAAAGTTGACGCATGAACTCCAACGCTATCGTTAGAGTTTAGGCGATAATGTAATGTAACGTTTTTTCGGTGACCGGCTTTTGGTATTGAAATTACCAAATTTCACTTTTTTTTAAATTTCTCGAGAATTGGTCAAGCCTAGTGCACCAAATTTTAACACATGAAATTGCCCGAGTTTGGGCACCTGTGTTCCACATTTCAGCCTATTTGGTCAAAATTTGCGGAAATGGCAGTGAAAAGAAATGTGATCATTTTTTCGGTGACCGGCTTTCACTATTGATTTAACAAATTTCACTTTTTTTGAAATTTCTCGGGAATGAGTCAAGCCTAGTGCACCAAACTTTAACACATAAAATTGCACGAGTTTTGGCACCTATGGTCCAAATTTCAGCCTATTTGGTCAAAATTTGCGGAAATGGCAGTAAAAAGAAATGTGATCATTTTTTTTGAGACACCCTGTATGTAGAGATGGGGCGACCACGAAAAGGCTGGTGCATTGGCCACACCGCAATGCGGCTTCAGATGCCTCCGCATCCATCAACGCTGTTTTGGGTCGCCCTCCACCTGCCATCGCGAAAACCGAGCTATGCCTTGCTCGTGCGGACCGGTCCTTGCTAGCACAGCTGAGATCCGGGCATTGCTATCTGCTCGCCACCTACAGACACAGACTGGACAATACTGTTTTGCCTACCTGCCCAAAGGATTGCGGACAACCTCACACTACCGAGCACCTATTCCCGTGCCCCCGCCTTCCAGTCAGACATGGTTTGGCGGCCATCAACCACTGGTCAGATCCCCAGCGGGCCCTGCTCTTCATACGACAACATTGGCAGTAGAAACACACACACCCCACCCACCCACCTGAAGCCGACTTTTGTTCCTGACCCCACCCACCAAAATCGCTACGACCCCCCCAAACCGGCAGGCCCACCCCCAAATTTTCGGATTTTGACTACCCCCAACCCATTTTTCCGGCCCATGTATGGTTTGAAGATGAGTAGTCACTTTCGTATTGCTCATCTTAAAGTTGCTCGTGACGCCAATATTGTGAACACTCAATATTGGGATTGTGAGTATAAACCCACAATAAAATGTCCTACTTATTGGCACTTCATTTTTTCCGATCAGCTCGCTCTGGGCAAGGGGCTATCATTGTTTGGCACTTTATGTTGGAGGACTGTGTGAAAAGAAGTGTCTTTTAGCCTCCTAACACACCTCCTGCCTCTAGTGGTTCCGGTACTATTCCGGTTCTTGGAGGCAGCACAGGCGGCAGTACTGTACTGTCAGTTCCGGTTGAGACCAGTCAGCCAGTTAGTGTGCTCACTAGTTCGGTTCCGGCCGCTCCGTCCTTTGTGTCGGTACGTTTTAGCCTTTTTAAAACACTTTTTGCAACTTTTTTGCATTTTTTCAAATTTTTGCAGCTTTTGCATTTTTTACACGTTTTTGCAATTTTTCCACATTTCCATATTTTGCACCTTTTTAAGTTAATTTGCCTAAACAATGGAAACTTGTTTTCATTTTTTGCACAATTTGCAACTTCTAGCTGGTCAATCTGACCCAGCAGACCGGAACGCCAACGCTCTCCGATGGTCCGCCCGGCGTGGAGCCGGAGTTGGCGCCGCCGGGAAGCACGCCGCCGCCCGGCGCCGATACTCCGCCCCCCGGTGTGGCGCCGACGCCCAGCAGCAGCCAATCAGTAGAGAGCTCGACGCCGCGACCGATTCCGACGCTGGGTGGAGGCTCGGGACCGATGTCGATCGATACTTCTGTGCCGCCGCCCAGGTTCAGTCTGCCTCCGCCCGGAATGGGTGGACAAAGGCCACCGCCTGGACTGCCGCCTACAAGTGAGTGTTGTATGCAAATTTTTGAATCTCTGTTTGTTGTCTTGGTAATGATAGCGTTAGGCTAATCATTAGCACTGGATTCGGACACGTTAGGCTTAGGTTCATCTAAGCCAGACTAATGGACTGACTGACTGACCGACTGACTGACTGGCTCCTAGACTGATCTGACTGACTGAGCGATTGACCAACTAAGTGACCGACCGACCGAGCGGTTGACCAACCGACCGAGTTGTGACGAAAGAAGAACTCGGTCGGTCGGTTGGTCAACCGCTCGGTCCGTTGTTGCCGAGCGGTTGACTAACCGACTGAGCGGTTGACTGACCGACCGAGTGGTTGAGCGACCGACTGAGCGGTTGACTGACCGACCGAGTGGTTGACCGACCGACTGAGCGATTGACCGACCGACCGAGCGGTTGACCGACCGACTGAGCGGTTGACTGACCGACCGAGTGGTTGACCGACCGACTGAGCGATTGACCGACCGACCGAGTGGTTGACCGACCGACTGAGCGGTTGACTGAACGACCGAGTGGTTGACCGACCGACTGAGCGATTGACCGACCGACCGAGCGGTTGACCGACCGACTGACAAAAACACTTGATATTTATAGATTAAATATCTGTAGTTGTGATTATTTACTGATTTTGTGTTATGTTCAACTGCATTAGAAGCCGTTTCAGAGGTGCGAGGGAGCGACATAATAGTGATAGGAGGTAGTGCTTTGGGGTTGGCTAATGGGTTGCTATCGCTTTAATGGCTGGTTGGGAAATAAAAAATTAAGAGCGCTAACGAGTTTTGCCTTTCAGACATGCCGCCGCCGCCGCTTGGAGGCCAGCTGTTACCGCCCGGAGTGTCGGCCGCTCCCAACCACGGTGCGCTTTACCTATATTGCTTACTATTTTTGTTATTAATCTACATATTAGTGCCTACTCCAGCTGTAGCTGCCTACAGCCCTTTTGTAGTTTGTTTTTTTAGCTGTCCGAGTGAGAATAGGATAAGAGACGGAGTTGTTTGTGTGTGCTTTCGTTTAAATCGTTTGATAATCGGAGAATTTTCACCCAGTGCAGTACAAGTTAGAGTAGCTGTTTTTGTCTGTAAGAAATAATGAAAACTACAGAAAAATTGTCGGCCTAACTTTGCGTTCCAAGATTATAAAATGGAAGAGGGGGGTCAAAAATGCTACCGGGGCAGGGGGGATTGTTACGATTTATGGTTAAACTAACTAGTGGTTCCAACAGTTTTGGATTCTGCCTTCAGGCAGCGGTTACATCATTTGCCTCTTTTTAGGGTTCGTATCAAGGTTCCCTCCACCAGGAATCAGACCTTCGTTCGGACCGCCAGGGTTTGTCTTCTTTTAATTTTTCAAATTAGTGTTCCAAGTGTTATTCACTTTTTTTATTTTTTAGTTAGGCTCTCCCCCCTCTTACCATTCAGCTTACAATACAATTCATTTGTTAAGCTTTTTCCTTTAAAGGAGCGTCGGCATTGTGGTTTAGTAATTTCAGCGCTGGTTTTGCCGGCTTTCCGCCACGGCACATCTCGGAAGGTGACCGCAGTCCTGCGTCTTATTCGGACAAAAGCAGGTACGATGGTCACTCCTTTAAGTCAGGCACTTAAGGCCATATAAGGTAGCCCTACCCTACAGACCCCCGATCAGGGAACACCTCCCCAGACGCTTTTTTTCGAACTCTCCGATTTTCTGACAATTAATTTTTTAAAATTTCAATCGCTAAAGTTGCCAGCATTACCTGTAAAACAGCACTTTTAGTTGTATTAGAGCCAAAACTACGTTTTTTTCACCATTCTTCGCCTAAAATTGCGACCACTTCAGAGCGTTTTTCAGTACCCTCCCCCCCGCATAATCGGGTGGTCTGCCCCCACCAGACTTAGATGAGACCCCCGGTTGAGACCCCCCCTCCGATTTCCTGACAAGTAATTTTTTGAGCAAATTTTTGCGATTTTTTTGTTACAATTTCAGACACAAAAATTGCCAGCATTGCCATTACAACAACATATTTAGCCGTATTTCAGCCCAAATTAGCTATTTTTTACGATTTTTAGCCGAAAAACTGCGATTTTTGAGCGTTTTTTGTGCGCAACCCTCCCTAGAATTTGGGCTCGGACTCCCAACTCCTTCGGCGATTAACCTGTTCCATGTGCCGGAGTTTTCCACTTAGTATCTCAGGGGATATAACATGGAAAATACGTTTGTCAGTGAAAACATTGCCGCCAGTTAATATGGATATTAACTGGACAAAGCCATGGGATATTAACTGGAAAAGGCATGGGATGTTAACCGGAACAATGTTTTATCATACATACAGTATGCGTGTATAAAGAAAATTATTACAAATTTGACATAAACATTGCCGCCAAGTAATATCCCATGGGATATAAAGCGGAACAAGGCTCCATGTAATATCCCAGTTGGTTATTAAGTGGGGTGTGGGATACTAAGTGGAAATCTCCGGTAGATAGTACGTTGGTACGTTCAAACAAACAAGACAAGCAAATTGTCTGTCTGTAAAAGCTTTTAGAGATAAAATTGCCCACCTAAAGTAAGCTAGTAATGTACCGTAATTTCAGTGGTGACGAGGACCGCGACCGTCATCGTATGCCGCTGCGTCACGGCTACGGCGGTCGACCAATGGGCGGTCGAGGGCGGAGTCGATCGCGCAGTCGTTCGCCGTATCGCAGTCGAGGGCGGAGCTACCGGATCGAGCCGATCGAGGAGCGAGGTCGCGATCGGCGCGGCGAAAGTCGTCGGCACAGAAGTCGCAGCCGGTCGGAGTCGCCGCGGGAAAGTTCGTCTTCTCCTTAATTAGTGCTACTACTTAATTAACTGTTGATTAATGCAAATTAATAGGGTCGAGTAGGCCGCGAATCAAGGTGGAAAAAGAGGAGCCGACCGAGAGCAAGTCGAAACGAAGGAGTTCCAAGAAAGAGGACTCGGAAGGAGAGGAGAAACGAAAGAAACGGTACTTTCCTCTCTTTATTACAGTCAGGCACTTCACGCCGTTTATGGTACCGACACCATATATGGTACCGGTACCTAGGCTAGTGGTACCATTTATATGGTACCTCCACGTTCGGGACCTGTGGTGGTACCATATGGTTTCGTACCATATACTGTATGTGGTAGTGCTACCATATAAATATGGTAGCGGCAGCCAGGTAGGGGCAGACATGGGCAAAGGGGGGGGCCGAAGGGGGTTTGCTCCCCTCAGCCGGCGGGGCTACCCGCCCTCAGCAATTTTTTGGAACAATTTTGTATAGAAAATTATGATAAAAATATTCCTGGATTATGTATAATTGAGCTCAGAATAGCTTATTTTTACTTATTTTAATGAAAAATAAGCCAAAATAACCTTGATTTTAGCCAAAAATCGGACTTCTTGGCTTACCACCCCCTCAGCCCCCCCTCAGGCGCTCCTACCCCCTCAGCCCCCCTCAGGAATTGAAAATTCTACCCCCCATCAGCCGAAATGCTAACCCTTGTCTAGGTAGGGGTACCATGTATGGTACCACCACAGTCACCGAACGTTGGGGTACCATATGGTACCACTACCCTACTGGGTACTACCGGTACCATATATGGTGCAAGTACCATAAACGGCGTTCAGTGCCAGACTGTGCCAGTATTATTGTATTGTTTGGAAGTCTGCGTGGACTGCGGGGTGGTAGAGGGTGAGGTTGGTATCGTGCTAATGCATACAATTTTGATTTGTAGATCTCGTCGCAATAGCGGAGACGAAAAGAAAAGTAAAGAAGAATCTAGCGATCAGTCGAAGAAAAAACGGCGCAAAGAGGAGAAAAAAGATGACTAAGCCAAGAAAATGCTATTTCTTTTCGCATTCGGCTGTCAATTTTGTTCTTCTTTTGTACGATTAGAAAAAATTGGCCTCATTGTGTTAAGTTCTAATTGTCGATAATAATGTGTAGTAAGCTGGTTTTGTTTGATAAATTTCAATCGAGACTCGGTTAGTTTGCTGATCGATTGTTCCAATCAAGATTCTCTATCTATCGGCGATTTTTGTGTGAGAGTAATCACAGAGCTGATGATTAACACCATATACGGTATGGACACCATCTAAGGTGCCTAGGGCAGTGAACGACCGGAACCAGATTTTTGGATCCGATCGGAATCGGAACTGAAGTGGAGTTCCGAATCGGAATTCGGAACTTTTCCAAAATCGACTTAGTTTTTTTGGAATTAGCTGAACAGTGTTAACACATGCATACCCTTTAAGGTTTTGAAACCCGATTGTCAACCAGTTTTGGTAATTTGAAGAGGTCTGGTTGGGCCATTCCGCAACCAGGGCAAGAAACATTGGAAAAATTAACCTTCTATTATTAACCTTAATTAAAATCCTTGGATATTGACTGAATTATTGGTACTATTAATTGCTGCTTCTACAACCTACTAACCTAAGTGCACACTTTTATGGAGTTAGGTCCAAGCTTTTCCCTGACAAGACAAGGTGTATGTGTAAATGAGCCAAAAATAACTTGTTTTATCCTATTATAACGAAAAATAAGCAATTTTTTTAGTTTCAGCCTTTATTTTAGTTTAAAAATCGAACATTTTAACTTACATTCTCCTCAACCCCTATCAGGCGCTCAGGAATCGAACATTTAACGCCTCCTTGTCTAAATATACAGTATAGATAAAAAAATGTCCCATCGCTTTTTCGGCCTTCACTCAAACGTTTCGTTCTCAGTCACTTCTTTACCGATTTGGCTCAAATTTTCAGCAAAAACTAACAACATGGTTGGCTAAATATTCTGCAAGTTTAGTGCCAAAATTCCGACTCATACTGGTTTTATGACCCGAAAACTAGGAATGAGGGTGGTCCACGCAAATTTATTTTTTTTCGGTAATACAAGGAGTTTTAGGTTTTAGGCTTATTTTGTGCTACTAAAGTACGTTAAAATATGCTATTCTGAGCTCATTTTCACCTACTAATCGCAATTTTCTATGAAAATTCTTCCTAAAAATTACTGGGGGGGTAGGTCAGAGCCTGAGGGGTCAGCCACCTTTGCCCATGTCTGGCTGAAACACTAATCTGCGCAATGGGATGCGCGTTTCATACTTTAACCGAGTTTTTCTACAGAAAAGTCGTCAGGCGATCTTTTTCTACAAAAGTATGAATTTACCAGAGTGCCAACTAGTATTGGGTGTGTCTGATTGCTTCCAGCTATTGACTTTTTGTTCGCCAATGACCAGTGTTTATTTGAGCTTAAAAAGTCTTCAAAACAGTTCGAGAACTGAAATAATTGCGTGAACGCATAGCTTTGGGAAGCCGTAAAACCAGCTGAAATACAGTATAGATAAAAAAAATGTCCCATCGCTTTTTCGGCCTTCACTCAAACGTTTCGTTCTCAGTCACTTCTTTACCGATTTGGCTCAAATTTTCAGCAAAAACTAACAACATGGTTGGCTAAATATTCTGCAAGTTTAGTGCCAAAATTCCGACTCATACTGGTTTTATGACCCGAAAACTAGGAATGAGGGTGGTCCACGCAAATTTATTTTTTTTCGGTAATACAAGGAGTTTTAGGTTTTAGGCTTATTTTGTGCTACTAAAGTACGTTAAAATATGCTATTCTGAGCTCATTTTCACCTACTAATCGCAATTTTCTATGAAAATTCTTCCTAAAAATTACTGGGGGGGGGTAGGTCAGAGCCTGAGGGGTCAGCCCCCTTTGCCCATGTCTGGCTGAAACACTAATCTGCGCAATGGGATGCGCGTTTCATACTTTAACCGAGTTTTTCTACAGAAAAGTCGTCAGGCGATCTTTTTCTACAAAAGTATGAATTTACCAGAGTGCCAACTAGTATTGGGTGTGTCTGATTGCTTCCAGCTATTGACTTTTTGTTCGCCAATGACCAGTGTTTATTTGAGCTTAAAAAGTCTTCAAAACAGTTCGAGAACTGAAATAATTGCGTGAACGCATAGCTTTGGGAAGCCGTAAAACCAGCTGAAATACAGTATAGATAAAAAAAATGTCCCATCGCTTTTTCGGCCTTCACTCAAACGTTTCGTTCTCAGTCACTTCTTTACCGATTTGGCTCAAATTTTCAGCAAAAACTAACAACATGGTTGGCTAAATATTCTGCAAGTTTAGTGCCAAAATTCCGACTCATACTGGTTTTATGACCCGAAAACTAGGAATGAGGGTGGTCCACGCAAATTTATTTTTTTTCGGTAATACAAGGAGTACAGTCCTGAAACTTGCAGGAATGATTGGTGTTGCTATTGGGCATAACATACTAAGCGGGCAGCCCTGTAGTTCAAAGGGCACTAAAATAGGGGAATTTCAAAAACATGACGAAATATGACTTTTCTTCGTAAAACCGGCTTTAGCCGCGTCGGTGGCTCAGTGGGTAGCAAGCATGCCTCTGAGTCACGGCGGCCGCTGCATCCCTAGTGGTTGTAGTGGTTCATCCTCTCGGCGTGGCAAGTTTCTTGCTGCAAAGAGTTGGTCGTCGGCACAACGCTCCACCCAGGCCACCGAAAGCTGGTTACAGCGAGTAGATAAAATGGGAACCAACTGGATCTGCCACAGCACCGAAGCCGCTCCTACAGCATGCCAACTTGGAGAAAGAGCAATGACGTCAGGAGTTGTCCACGGAAACCGACTAGGCAGGGGGGCCTCTCTCTGGAACCAGGGGCGGACCTAGCGGACGTTGGGAGCCGACATCACCATGACGTCAACACGCCAGGGACTTTCTTAGTAACTGGCGTCCAACAGCATGGCTAGAGTGGCTGGCAGTGATAGAAGGGAAACGTCCGAGATGACGAAACTACGGGGGTTGCGCAATGGATCGCAAGGTCTGAGCGTAGGGCCGTAAGGGTCCGTCCATAAACTACGACGTTCAAAAATTCAAAATTTTGCACCCCCACCCCCCCTCCGACGTTCACCGACGTTTTCATCATCACCCCCCATAAAAATTACGACGTTTGGGAGGACCCCCCCCCCCCCGAAATAAAATTTTCGAATTTTCGTTCAAAATCTGAAGCTGCTTTTCTGACTGCGTAATCACAAATGAATAATAGAAAAATTTATGCCTGTGCACATACGTATTTACCAGTTAGTTTCACCAATCTTTCAAGAATTTCTTTAACTTTCAGTTAAAAAAGAGTCATTCAAATCGGTTGAGATTTGCGGTTGCCACAGTAAAAAATCTGCTGGGTTGTTTTAATCACTCTTGTTCGTTGCCAAAATCAGTGTTTCAAATTTGAGGGCAAATATCTCGAGAACAAAGCAGAGCATCTTAACGAAAACTCTACCAATCGATGATTTATTTGTCTTTCATTCAAAAAAGATTTATTCAAATCGGTTGGGATTTACGGTTGCTACAGTAAAAAATCTGCTGGGTTGTTTTTTTGCACACCCTGTACAAATCACGCTAACATACTGTATGTTGTACAACTACAAAAATGTGTCAAAAACCGTTTGACTTTCTCTGCATTCTTGCTTATTCTGCAATCGTCAAACCTTACCAAAAAAGGCCAAAAATACGTCAACGTTCTGCCTCAACCCCCACCCCCCCCCCCTCCGACGTTCTGCGACGTTTTTCCGGGTACCCCCACCCCCCTCTCTGAACGTCGTAGTTTATGGACGGCCCCTAAAGGCCCCCCCGCACATCGGATCGGATCGGGCATAACATGCTAAGCGGGCAGCCCTGTAGCTCAAAGGGCACTAAAATGGGGGAATTTCAAAAACATGAGTGAAAATCCCATAGTTAAGCAATCTGCACCTTCTAGAATCAAAGCACTGAATCTGTTGTTAATCAACATAGATTGTAGCAGGAAGTTCGACAAATAAATGAACCTGATATTTAAGCTCTGTTCCACACCATAGTAACCATCCCTGCTGCGTTTTTTGAAAATTGAAAATCTTTAGAATCGTCATTTTGCCGGTTTTACGAAGAAAAGTCATATTTCGTCATGTTTTTGAAATTCCCCCATTTTAGTGCCCTTTGAGCTACAGGGCTGCCCGCTTAGTAGGTTATGCCCAATAGCAACACCAATCATTCCTGCAAGTTTCAGGCCTGTACTCCTTGTATTACCAAAAAAAATTAAATTTGCGTGGACCACCCTCCTTCCTAGTTTTCGGGTCATAAAACCAGTATGAGTCGGAATTCTGGCACCACACTTGCAGAATATTTAGCCAACCATGTTGTTAATTTTTGCTGAAAATTTGAGCCAAATCGGTAAAGAAGTGACTGAGAACGAAACGTTTGAGTGAAGGCCGGAAAAGCGATGGGACATTTTTTTATCTATACTGTATTATAAATATTAGCCCATGTCTACTAAACAGGGTTCGTGCGGGACCTGGAAAGTCAAGGAGTCATGGAAAAGTCAGGGAATTTAAAAAAAAGTCAGGGAATCAGGGAAAAGTCAGGGAATTTGGAGTCTGGTCAGGGAAAAATTTGATGGCAGCAGAAACATCTCGCCGCCAAATGGTCCTGTCAGAACTTTACACGACACTCTTGAAGATGGGTCTTCTGACTTTATATACTACTACTTAAACCATAAGTTTACCCTCTGAATACCGTTTAAATGCGTTTTACAAAGCCAATTTTTCAAAATTTCTCACATTGGTTGCCGTTTCCTCACCTTGGTTGGTCAGGGAATTTTGACATTGGTCATGGAAAAGTCAGGGGAAGGTCAGGGAATTTTGCTATGCAAAAGCCGCACGAACCCTGCTAAAATACATAGGTTAGATTGACGATTGCACAGCACAAAAATACGCAACAGTACCCAAGAAATGGTGTTCGGTTATGTAAAAATTTAGCAAAAGTTCCGATTCCGATAAATTCCGAGGCCTCTAACTTCGGAATCGGAATCACTAATTTCGATCGGACTCGGAATCGGGATTCCAGTCATACCCTATGTAGGGCATGTGCTTTATATGGCGTTATGTGCTAGGAAGGGCAAAATGTTACAGTCTAAATGACCTCTGCCAATTGGTTCCCTCGCTGTGGAGGGAGTAGCAGCAGAAATTCGACTAGTCACCGGTCTCTGCTGCAAGGCTTTGCTCCCTGCGTTTCAAGGCAAAGCAGCGAAGGCTCGATCAAGCCCAAGCTTCTGGCCAGTCCCGAGAACTTCGCCGATATCAGTCCCATCTGCTCTGTGCTGGTTCAGTCTTCTGAGGTGGTCTGCTTGTGCTTTTACATATCTTTCTACTGTTTTTTCTTTGTAGGAGTGTTCAGAGGAGTACTGTAACTTGCCGCTCGACCAACTTCCAGACCATATCTTGCTCAGAATATTTGCCTATTTCCGTCCACAGGATTTCTGTCTGCTTTTGGCGCCGGTTTGTAAGCGATGGTATGTAGATAGGTGTAAATCTGACGCTCTATGCAAATTTTTGCCTCTTCCTTCAGGTACGACTTGGCTTACAGTAGCACGTTGTGGAGAGTGGTGGACATGCAGATTAGCACGTTCAAACATCAGTGGCACGTAAAACGGGTCTTAAACAAGGTCAGTCAGAAGCGTATATGCAACAGGTTCGGGCTGGCCTATGAGATTGGTTTCGGTAAGCAGGGGGTGCAGGGGTGTTTTGTCGAGAGGGGGATCAAACGTTTCAAAAAAATTTTTGGTGCACCCTGTATATGTATGGTCAGTAGGTTTACTACAAATTGGATTAGGTCTAGTCTAGCCATGGTTTTGTTTCAAAGATAGTTTTTTAAGTCACAGAAGCAAGTTGCAGGTGGCAGCGGCCATTTGGAAGCTGGCCTTCTTCGTCAAGGAAGAGCCGCTGTCGTGTCCGGCGCTGGTGGCGCAGGGCACCATTCCCCATCTGCCTGCACTGACCGTTCTGGATCTGGGATTCAATCGGGGACTGGAGCTGGCTGTGCTAGATTTCTTTGTCGATCAGTGTCCTAATGTAGTGGCTGTTAATGTTGAGGGATCAAAAGAGGTCAAGTAGCTGCGGGAGAGAAATAACACCTATAATCTTGTGAAGCTTGCAGATATCAGATAGGTCATTGTACATAATGTCGCAAGGCTGGCCAAGGCTGCAGCATGTCTGTCTGTCGCACTGTACCCAGATTACTGATGCAGGAGTAGAGATTCTGGTTCAGAGAGTGCCCTGTCTCAAGTTTCTCAACATCGATGGAATCAGCACCATCAATGACTGGTAGTTTGACTTGAGTTGTTTTGGAAGGCTAAATCTACATACACATCCACATTTGATTGTTGGTGGCGCGCAACTTTGTGAACGGAATTCAACCAAATTTCACACAAATTTCACTGTCAAAGCCAGCACAGTTGGTCGAGTGGTTAGGCCACCGACTGCTGTGTGCGTGTGTAGCGAGGCCACCCCATCAGCGCGGCTAGTTTTTGTGGCAAAGAGGAGCGATGGCAAGTAGGCTGGCATGTGGCGCGTGTGCCAGCTGACTCACTCCTCTCACCCACCTGCGGTCGTCTTATCTGCCAATGAGGAGTTGACATGACCCAGCCCCCTGGGGCGCACCTACTGCTCTTGTACATCGCTCCCTGGACAGCCAGCTGTTTCTGTTGCTGATCGCTGCTTGGGGTAGTCTTAGACACTGCTATTTCTTGACCGTCCTGCGCGTCCGGATAGTCTTGCCAGTTACTGCCAAGGGAAACTCAGAGGCCTGCCAGTCTTGGGCAATATCCATTGAAAGACATAGCATTGTTTCAACAAAACGTGAAATTAGTGATTAGCTTGCACTGAGCCTCTTCAGAACAGAGGATTCGATCTGAAACTGATTGTCCAGATTTTTCTGTTCCAAAAACCACTCACAGAGTTGCACATGACGATCGGGATCGTTTTGTTTAGTGGTTGCAACAGTTGCGGTTGATAAGGTTGCGAAGCATCAGCTTTCAGGATTCAACAAACTGTGCCTGGTGAAACCTCAGTCTGCGCTGTGAAACACCAAGTTGACTTTTTTGGCTCCTTATCGCTTGCAGAACAAAGCGCTTGCCTTGAAGCCATTTCCACCTACTCCTCTTTCTTTGTCACCTTTACAGAGCTCACTGGCATTGCTATTCCAATTTAGCCACAAAAACGCTTGAAAATTAGGAAAATCGCGAACAATATCTTCAGCTAAGGGAGGCTGACCTTTTAAGTACTGGACAAAACTGAAATTTGGCAGGCATCTAAGTTGCTCCATGCACAATATTTTTGTGAAACTTGGCTGAATTTTGTTCACATAACCACGCGCCATGAACGTTGAACACCCTGTATGTTTCAGCACCATAGAAGCACTGACCATTCATCAAGGCGACCATCTTGAGACTCTGTACATAGACGGAGCCGACCTGTCTGACATGGCTCTCTTCTTTCTGGCAGGATGTGCAAAGCTGAAGTTTCTCTCGATCTCCTTCGCTGAAGGACTCACTGACACGTCACTCAACTATCTCAGAGTAATGAAGCGATGAAAAAATTATAGTCAAACAAACTCAATCTGTGCTTCCATTCCATTCAGGACTTCAAGAGTCTGCAGCATCTGCACGTTCGTAAGGGAGTCGATTTTGGAGTGGAGGCTCTAAAGAATCTCTTTGAATCGGGCGCTATGCGTGACTTGCGCTTTTTGAACTTGGCTGAGTGTTCGGTTATCAATGACCACTGCGTTAGCTCACTCACTAAAAAGTATGTTTCTTGCATTTACTTTTCTGTGCTACCGATTCTCCTTGTCATGTCATGCACATGTGTGTTGTTACTGTTATCATCTTTGTCATCATTGTCAGCATTGTTGTTATGGTTGCAACTTTATCAGTGTCACTGTTGTCAGCGTGTTCTCATCACTGTGATGTTAACAATGATGACAACCATATTGACAATGATGAGAACAACTATTGCCATTATAATTGTTGTCATCATTGTCGTAATCGTTGTTGTCATCATTGTCATTGTGGTTGTCATCATTGTCATTGTGGTTGTCATCATTGTCATTGTGGCTGTTGTCATCATCGGTGTTGTTGTCACCACCATCATAATTCAGTGATTGATTAGCATGCAGTTAAGTGGGCAACTAAACTACAGATGGATTGCTGAATGTTGAATGTGACTGGTGTTTGGTTTCAGTTGCCCCAATTTGGAAGCTCTCTGTCTCAGCTGGTGTTGGTCAGTTACAGATTCTGGTCTACAGATGATTGTGCGACGGCTCAAGTATGTACTACAATTATCTTTCTTTATTCTTTATGCTCACCTCCTCCTACTCACTTGCTGCCTGACAGTTTTATTAACTTCAGAAACTTGCATCTGTTGTGTATGCAGGGCGCAAAATCAGTCAAGGGTGCCTGTATGGCAGATAATCCAATTCCACATTCCCTGGCCTTTCTGGACTTCCGCCATTGCAACCTGGTACGATCCATCCAACCATAACCTTTTGCAGGAATCTCGAGCTGCTGGATCTGGTGGGTCTGGACCAGATCAGAGGTCACATCTTGGCTCATATCCCTGAAGTGTTCTTGCCAAAAATTAGATTCCTTGACCTGCGACAGTGCAATGTGGTGAGCGCTGTGTTGCATGGTCCTGTTGCTTGTTTTTGACCACTATTTCTCCATGCATCAAAGAGGTTTATGGGTCTGAGCCAGAAGTGTGTGTCAGTCAGTCAGTTTATCCGTCAGTCAGTCAGTCAGTCAGTTTATCCGTCAGTCAGTTAGTCAGTCAGTCAGTCAGTCAGTTTATCCGTCAGTCAGTCAGTCAGTTTATCCGTCAGTGAGGCAGTCAGTCTGTCTGTCTGGCAGTTTGTCAGTCAGTCTGTCATTCAGCCTGTCTGTCTGGCAGTTTGTCAGTCAGTCTGTCATTCAGCCTGTCTGTCTGGCAGTTTGTCAGTCAGTCTGTCATTCAGACTGTCTGTCTGGCAGTTTGTCAGTCAGTCTGTCATTCAGCCTGTCTGGCAGTTTGTCAGTCAGTCTGTCATTCAGCCTGTCTGTCTGGCAGTTTGTCAGTCAGTCAGTCAGTCAGTCAAGCTGTCTGTCTGTCAGCCGGTCAGTCAGTCTGTCATTCAGCCTGTCTGTCTGGCAGTTTGTCAGTCAGTCAGTCAGTCAAGCTGTCTGTCTGTCTGTCTGTCTGTCTGTCTGTCTGTCTGTCTGTCAGTCAGTCAGTCAGTCAGTCAGTCAGTCAGTCAGTCAGTCTGTGAGGCAGTCAGTCTGTCATTCAGCCTGTCTGTGTGGCAGTTTGTCAATCAGTTAGTCAGTTTGTCTGTCAGTGAGACAGTCAGTCAGTCAGTCAGTTTATCCGTCAGTGAGGCAGTCACTCTGTCATTCAGCCTGTCTGTCTGACAGTTTGTCAGTCGGTCGGTCGGTCGGTTGGTCGGTCAGTCAGTCTGTGAGACAGTCAGTCTGTCATTCAGCCTGTCTGTGTGGCAGTTTGTCAATCAGTTAGTCAGTCAGTCAGTTTGTCTGCCAGTCAGTCAGTCAGTCAGTCAAGTCAGGTCAGTGGTCTGTCAATCAGCCATAGGGTTTGGTTGTGATGGGTGTGTACATAACTAGAGAATGAATGTCACACAAAGATGGCAGTAGTTTGTCAGTTGCAGATCGAAGACCAGATACTGATCGAGTTGGTGAAGCGGAAGACCGATTTGACCATAGCCAATTATTATGGAGAGTTGTGGGACCACCAGTCTGTGGTGGAGCCGCCCGGGTCCCGCAGTAGCTGCATCGAGAGGGATCACCTGAAACATATTCTCGACTCCTTCTCTGGAGGCTGCTGTATGACGGCCATCTAAATTCTGTTATCGAAAGATTTCTCAAACCCAAGCCAACCTAAAAGTCTAGAGCAAAATTGATACAACTAACAAGATAATTGATTTCTAATTCCTGCCCCTGTGCTGTGGTTTTGACTAGTTCACCTGTTTGTGCTGTGATCTGTGCTGTTTTATCTATTGAACGGCATAATTTTAATTGGCTTTATTGGTTGCTACTGTATAAATAAATTCTTGTTGCATTGACTGGAGATAGCTTGGTCGTAAAATATGTAGGTTTGCGAAGCGGAATGCAGAGTGTAAAATGGAAAATGGTATCACTTGATAAACTACTATAATAGTATATAATACAACGATTTGATCACAGCCAGTCAGGAAGGCGAGGCCGAGTTTAGCTATAAGCAGCATATGACTAAATTCGGCTAATGTACCGTCATTTGGCTACATACTAGCTAACATGTGTCTTGCTTTGGCGACAAAATACTAAAGTTCAAGTTTAATTATTTTTCCAATTATTTCCTGTGTTGAATGTAAGGAAATGCGTAAGCATTAGAGGCACAAATGACTTCAAACACAAACTTATTTAGGCCTCGTTACTTATTTTATACTGATTTAATTTTGTGTTGAAATGATTTTTGCTCTCTGCTTTACCGTTGTCAAGTAAATTAAAATTAAATTAAATTCGAAAATAATTTACTTCCGAAGAGTAAATTAAGTGGCAAGTAAATTAAAATAAAATTAAATCTCTGACGAAAATGGCGAAGCAAGTAAAAAGTAAATCAAATTAGATTGAAAAGCCCGAAAAATTAACTTTCAATTTACTACTAATTTACTTCTAATTTGCTTCATTGGCCAAACGATCTGTGGTAGTTTTGACTCTCGCGTATTACTTTGTGTGGTTCTGTGCCTTTTCTGTCTGCCTATTTAACCGCAGAATGTACAGTACATATGCTCTCACTGTTGGAAACCCAGCTACAATGCAGCTGATGCCATTCTTCAACTCATAATTTTGCTCTCAATTTTTTTGATATTTCTGAGGACTGTGTCCTTCCATGACCAGTGTTAACTAAAACAAATAAGGAATCTCACTCAAGCCAGATTCTAGGTGGGTAGAATTTGGCAAACTGGCAAGACTCACTAATAGTCTGCAAAATAGAAGAGACATTTTACCGCCCTGAAGTTATGGACTAAAACCTGCTAATTTCTAATATGTACAGTATATATGTAATTGGTCAGGGCTAATACCCATAGAGGTTACTGTAGATGCTTGCTTGATTGATAAATCCAAAATGGTGATTTGGTGATTTCACAACTGTCAAGCATGTTTCTCAGAAATCTTAATTAGAGTCCTATTCTATGTATAGCATGTCAAGCTACAGTTCTCGTGCAACCACTGATGCATGAAGCCCCCTTGTTTAATCAAATTCCGGTCTGTCCATAAGACAGTGTTATCTAAAGCTTTTCATCTGTCGGTCCTAGAAAAAGCAAATATAATGCATTTCTGAACAACTGATTCTAACGTAAAAATGACACCATTTGAAAAGCTTAACAAAAGGATGGAGTTGGAACCATAATGCCATCAGTTCACTAGAAATCCATACTTAGATATTCGGTGATTTTGGGGTATTTTCTGCAATGTTTTGCATAGAAAAGTAAATTAGAATTTAATTAGAAGTTGAAAGTAAATTAAAATCAAATTAAATTGTTGGTAAATCAGTGCAAGTAAATTAAAAAGCAAGTAAATTACTAAACTAATTTACTTGACAACGGTACTCTGCTTTTCATTTTTGTAGTAATACAGACAGGGTTCGTGCGGGACCTGGAAAGTCAGGGAGTCATGGAAAAGTCAGGGAATTTGGTGTCTGGTTTAGGGGAAATTTTATAGTGGCAGAAACATCTCGCGCCAAATGGTCCTCCTGTCAGGACTTTACACAACACCATTTTGAAGATCGGTCTTCTGGCCACTACTTAAACCTCTTGAAATTTTCCCTCTGAATACCGTTTAAATGCGTTTTACAAAGCCAATTTTTAAAATTTTCTCAGATTGGTTTCAGTTTCCTGACCCTGGTTGGTCGGGGAATTTTGACTTTGTTTGTCATGCAAAAGTCAGGGAAAGGTCAGGCAATTTTGTTAAATGAAAGCCGCACGAATCCTGTAATAGTTAAAACAGTGATTTTTGGATGTGTGGTGGTGGGATTTCACTCGCCTTTTGCTAAAATTTTCTCGCCCTGGTTGGGCAGCAGCCAAACTAGATGTCTCGAAACTTTTACATGGACATTGTTCCACGTCCTGGTTGTGCCACTATCTTATAACAGCAAAAATACGACAATTTTCAAAAAAATAATTGGAAAGAATAGTTGCAATTGAAAATCATGGAAAATCATTTCAATTTATTTAATTTTATTTAAATTAAAATCTGAGCCCATAATTTAATTGATTGAATTGAAATTCAAATTCCATAAGTTTACATCACTAGCTCAGAGCTATAACATAGCTAGCGACTTAATTTGCAGCTACAGTATACAATACTGTATGGGGAGATTGTCCAAAGATAGCTAGGTTAGCAGCACATGATTAGGTACATACAGTAGTTGTAAAGCAGCTGTAGTAACAACCTAGGGATGGGCAAGGTACGTCCGCCTGCGCCGTTTAGAAAATACAAAAATGCGGCCAAAATATGGTCCGAAAACGGTTTTCGCAACTTCAAGCGCAAATTCTTTTTTATGTTCGGTTATTTTTTGGTATGAAGTGATGTATTTATATGAAGCATAGCTATCGAAAAAAAGCGTTTTGAACCATAATTCAGCCGTTAAAGGGCATTTTTTCTTAAAAACTGAATTCGTCGTTTTTCAACATCCATTTTCTGTTGAAAGGAGAGTTGATTCAGATTGATTTCAATCGGATTTGGAATCCGCGTAACTTGTTATCTATATAGCACCACTCTTTTTCTTAGCGCAGTTTGACGCGGTCCCCACAAATTGGATTCTTTCTTAACTACTGAAAATCGGCTTTTTCGTGGATTTTTTTTCGTGTTCCTGATTGTTGTGAAAAAACGACAAATTCGGCGAAAGGATTTCAATCAGTTCTGAGTACAGTGGACTTCGTTCGGGCTTTCGAATGATATGTACAAGAATTGGCTCTCTTCTGTTTTTCGTTAACCCCACAAACGGTGTTGAAGTTCCTGTAACCCTTAATTTTTGCCATTTCAGTATTTTATGTTATGCAACGCTTGCAAACATACTTTTTCGCATTAATTTAGCTGTGTTACGGATATTCACAGCCTTCTAGTAGATTTTAAACAATCAAGTGAGTTCCATCTTCGTAAATCGCGCCACAGAAAATCAGTCCCCGTTGAAACGTGCAACCAAATGCTAAATACTAAACTGTGCGGCTCACACAACAAACTGTTATTAAACCCGAATTTCTCTAATTCTTCATGAAATCAAGTACGGTTTTTTGCGTAATTTATCGCATCCGGTCATGCTATCGCCGTTTTTAAAGCATAAACTTTTTCTTGCAGCGCGAGTTACTCAAATATATTGCCCATAACTAAAAATGGTACCAAGTGCGCCATAGAACAGTCCTCAGCAAGCGGCTGTTATTAAATCGCATTTTTCTAATTTTTAATGAAATCGAATGCGGTTTTTTCCCTGAATTGTCATATCCGGTCATGCTATCGGCCCTTTTAGCGTATTTTCGTTGTCGTAGCGCGAATTATCAAAAATGGTCGCCCGTACCTACTAACGGTCAGTTTGATAGCTTTACTGGGCTAATATCGCTAAATAAATATCCTAGCCGAATGTTGATAAATTAGCCAATTTATCTACTTTTAGCCGTACGTATATGCTTGTATAAGGCCAAACTCGACTCGGGTTAGTCTGCCTGACTTATAGCGATCCCTATCTTTTCGCCCTACTAATTAAGGCCGCCCATGGTGATGTGTCACTGGAAGTAACAGTGTGATTCCAATAATTGGACTTTAATTAAGGATTCTCTCACCTCCCGTCGCTAGCTCTATTCAAATCATAACAGCTTTTTCAGCTGCACTGCGCCCCTAATAATCGTTTCTTCATTCGCACTGACTTCAATGCTATCTTTTCTAGCGGGAAAGACAGGCCAGCCAGTATGGAATCTATAATTCAATCAATAATTTTTGCCATCGCTATTCCGTTCCATATTTTGCTACTGACAACGATTTTCAAAAAGTACGGCGTCAAATTCCGGGGTCCCTTTTTTGTGCTGCTGTCGTCTTTAACCGTCAATGATTTGCTGATGTGTATCACTTATAACACCTATGAATGGCTCTTTAAACAGTTCCTTAACTGGCCACAACAGTATCCGGCTTTTCTGGTTGTCAGAAGTGCAATCGGTTTGCTGTTGTACACCGGAAACAATCTGGCACTTGTATTATTGGCTCTGAATAGATTTGTCTTTGTGGCTTTCCCCGCTAAGGCTGAGGCAGTAAGTGCAAAAAAGTTCTTCCTGGTGCCGAACGATTTTATAATTCGTTTTTAGATTTGGTCCAGTAAAGTAAACGTTGTTTGTGTAGCAATTCAGTGGGTTTTTGGACTATCGATAGCTCTAGTAAAGTTACATCCTGATCAACAGGTAAAATCCATTTATATACAGTGTTGGCCAAAAAAAGACCGCCTGGACATTTTTCGAGTTTTCCGAATAATTTTAAATAACCGCCATTCCGTCAATTTTCAGCCGAATGAAAAGATTCTTGGTACAATTAAGTATTTTTATTTGTTAAGAGTGTGTTTTGGCCAAGTTCTAGCCTGCTAGCCTTCTGTAACCTGGAGTTATGCCCTTCCGAAATCAACTGACCCGAATTTTCGGACGTCAATTTTGAACATAAATATCTCACCAACTTTTCATTGGATCTTTCCCAAATTTTGCAGTTTTAACAAATCTTTATATGGGCTTAAAAACTTGAAGAGCTCAGCTTTCTAACACAACCCGTTAAAATCCGACGGATTTTTACTTTCAGTCAAGGTGAAAAATTAGCATTCTCAAAAATTAGGGTGTTATCCCGTGCACAGAAAGCAGGGGTATACGAACTAGAAGGGCTACATTATTTGTGGATTACAATCGCCTCAACTAAGGCAACACAAAGAACACCTAAATTAGCCCATACAACCAGTGGGTACACCCGTTTTGCGGTGGAGGTAAGAAGAGAAAGTCTGTCAAAATAAGCGAAATTAATTAATTATGTAGCAAAACTGTCTATTTTGTGCTCAGAATGCCTTTTAAGCTAAATGCGTTTTTGAAGGCAAAATCAGTATAAATAGCACCAATACCTGAAAAACACCCCAATACACCCAATACCCAATATCAGTTCGCACTCTATCCATATGTTTGTTGATTTTTAATTGGCTATCTGCATCTCAAATTCATATTTCTCTTTGACATGAGACTATGTAAATATAAATAATTTCAGCGTTACTATGTGAATGGTTCAAACTTGCACCAACCTAGAAATCCCGAAGCGTCCAGTCGATTTGCCATTTTTCTCGCCATTTTCAATCTCACCTGTGGTCTAGCCATTTTGTTTCTCTACCTAATTTGTTTTATAAAATTGTTCTTGCACCATCGACGCATCCAAGCGCTCCGAATCATTCAGCGCGGTCACAAGCGAGAGACCAAATTGGTAATTCAAGGATTTCTGCTGGGCTCAATTTTGATCATTTGCTCAGTGTTGACTGTTTTGGCCTTGGTACTAAGAATTAGGGCTTTTTACAAAGCCACAATGCTCTTTGTGGCTGTGAACTTTTACGACGGACCTCTGGTGGCCTTTGCTTCATCCTCTACCCTCAGAAAACAGGCGTTGGTCCTGTTGAGGCTGCGAATTGCGTCTACACCCAACTCAAGAGTCATCTACTCAAGGACCAACTCCTCTACTGTGCAACTCACTCTCAACCTGACTAACAGTTCACTGAGAAATAGCAACAGTAGAATGTCTCTTTCGAATGAAACTAGGAGAATGGCGTATAGACAGATTTCGCTGGATGCAACTTTGCAGACAACTCGTTTGTGATGGAAAAACCCTCTTCTGCTGATTTACCTGTTAAATGTATTCATAGACGGCTACAAAAACAGGGTACCCTGACTGAGCAGCAGAACAATGTAAAAGCTATAAAAATTATCAGACTGTGCTCTGTACCGGAGTTTATCACCTATAAGACCGGGTCTTATAACCCGAAAATGCCTAAATTTGTGGTCACATTTTTGCAAAAGTTATACCTAAGACCCGGGTCTTGTAGGTGGAAAATCTATATTTTACAAATTAAACTCGATGTTCTGCGCGAAAGGCATGAAATACACTGGTTTTGATCTTGGCAACAACTGACTGTACGTTTAAGTCAGAATAGCTCAGTTTTAGACAAGTTTTGAAAACTTAGACAACTTAGAAGCTGCAATATGCTTACAGCAGCTACTGTATCTAAACCTATCAAATCAAGAATTTTACCAAGATTACGCAGGTTTTAGAACGATGCTTGAACGACCTGAGTTCAAAAGCTCCATATTAATTACTTATCTTCTAAAAAATATACACGAAAACACACCATTCTGAGCTTAGACCCGGGTCTTATAAGTGGCTATTTTATGCGAGTAAACTGGACTTGACTGGAAAATGCCCCTGACAGGCTCTGCTTTCTGACCACCTGCTGTAAGACCCAGGTCTTATAAACGGAAAAGAAACCCAGTTATAAAACCCGGCCGGGTCTTATAACCGGAGGCGTCTTAGGTGGAAAACTCCGGTACTCCTGTCAGAACTGGTGGGTAATACCCTGTCTATAATATAATTCAGCTGTACATTCTACTGTGAAGAGGCCTCTCTTAAAATAAATGCAGTGGAGATCAATTCTGATTGCGTTTTGGTTGCCTTACCAACAAATCGAATGACAATCCTTTTCCTTAAAACTACATGACACAAAAGAAGAATCGATCTGAATTAATGGTCTATTCTGCATTTATGTGCAGCCACTGATTATTAAGAGCCAGTCTCTGAACCGATCGAGTTTCAGTATTCAGACCCAAAAATGAAACTTTGGCGTGGAGGGCTCAAAGTTGGAGGACTAATACGTCTTGATAGGTTATGTAACCACCGCAAAGAATTTCCAGATTCGACGCTCCACGCTCGAGATATGGCCTTCTAAAAATCGGCCCGCTTAACTATGGGACCAAAATTTCGAAATCGAATTTCTGACTTGCTGATCGGAATTCAGACCTAACAAACGGGGTTTTTGCGTAACTTTTTGAGTAGTTTAAGAATCTTTTACTAAATTTTATTTTTGGAAAAAAAATTTTTTTTCGCTCCCATATCGGGGGGCATAACTCGTCTGGAACCCCCCCTAGACCGTTCTTTTTATTTCAGATTATTGTAGCGCTATATCTTAGCTACACGCCGGTGTAAAACATTACGGGCTACCGGACGGCAAACACTGAAATATTTGCGTTCAAAAATTAAAAATGCCACATTTTGCATGTTTCACTGTGCCCAAAAATTTTCAACTCCATGTTCCAGCTTACCAATTGGAGTTGAATGCTAAAAATTGATGTCTAAGCTGTACTTTTAGAGTAGTTTAAGAAACCTTCATTGAATTTCATTTTTGGAAAAAAAATTTTTTTTCGTCACCCTATCGGGGGCATAACTCGTCTGGAACCCCCCTAGACCGTTCTTTTTATTTCAGATTATTGTAGCGCTATATCTTAGCTACACGCCGGTGTAAAACATTACGGGCTGCCGGACGGCAAACACTGAAATATTTGCGTTCAAAAATTCAAAATGCCACACACATGAAAATTTTTGGGCACAGTGAAACATGCAAAATGTGGCATTTTTAATTTTTGAACGCAAATATTTCAGTGTTTGCCGTCCGGTAGCCCGTAATGTTTTACACCGGCGTGTAGCTAAGATATTGCGCTACAATAATCTGAAATAAAAAGAACGGTCTAGGGGGGTTCCAGACGAGTTATGCCCCCGATAGGGGGGCGAAAAAAATTTTTTTTCCAAAAATGAAATTCAATGAAAGTTTCTTAAACTACTCAAAAAGTACAGCTTAGACATCAATTTTTAGCATTCAACTCCAATTGGTAAGCTGGAACATGGAGTTGAAAATTTTTGGCCACAGTGAAACATGCATAATGTGGCATTTTTAATTTTTGAACGCAAATATTTCAGTGTTTGCCGTCCGGTAGCCGGTAATGTTTTACACCGGCGTGTAGCTAAGATATAGCGCTACAATAATCTGAAATAAAAAAAGAACGGTCTAGGGGGGGTTCCAGACGAGTTATGCCCCCCGATAGGGGGGCGAAAAAAAATTTTTTTTCCAAAAATGAAATTTAGTAAAAGATTCTTAAACTACTCAAAAAGTTACGCAAAAACCCCGTTTGTTAGGTCTGAATTCCGATCAGCAAGTCAGAAATTCGATATCGAAATTTTGGTCCCATAGTTAAGCGGGCCGATTTTTAGAAGGCCATATCTCGAGCGTGGAGCGTCGAATCTGGAAATTCTTTGCAGGTCATTGATAACTTGTCAATATGTTTTAGTGTTCCAACTTTCAGCCCTCTACGCCCAACTTTCAATTTTGGGTCTGAATAGGGCAAAGGGCCAAGACTCGATCGGTTCAGAGACTGACTCTTAATATTTTGTAACCAAGACATTGTGAATTCAGTTTGATACAAACCTATCCTACTAAACCTACATTGGCACTCCCATATTTATAGAGTATGTACTGAATGCAAAGAACCGAATAGGATTTTGTGAAACCAAGTAATTTCGAATCTACAAGAATCCGAAACTTTTTGAGCTGTCTATTGTTGTGTAATTCTACCATGATTTCATCATAAATAAGTATACCAAGGAAGAAATGAAGCCAATTTAGATAACCTTTTACCGAAATTCGGTTGCTTGCACCCTTGGTGATTCTGATCTTGGCTGCACATGCATATATTAACTAGTAATTTAGTTATGTCTGGCTAAATAATCATAGTGCTAGCGAACAGTATGCCACTTACTCCTACAATCCAGCTATTGGTGACCTTAATTTCTGTCAGTCACCTCTCACTTTCTCAAGGTAACCAAACTTTGTTTGTTTGTTTGTTTGCTTAACGCCGGTTATGGTACTGGCACCATATACAGTAAGGTTCCTGTACCTAGACTGGTGGCCCCCTATAAGGTACCCCCACGTTTGGGGCCTGTGGTGGCACCATATAAGGTAGCTAGCTAGCGCACCATATATAGCATCCCCAACGTCGGTTATTGTGGTGGTACCACATATGCTACCCCTACCTTGGCATTGATACCTGTACCGGTACCATATGGTACTACTACTACATTCAGATTTCGCACCATATATGGTACCGTAACCATATACATATTGTACCGGCGCCCGTGTCCATTGGTAGTGCGGAACCATAAACGGCGTAAAGTGCCAGACTGTTTATGTTCCACTGTCTTTTGGGGCAGCCCAGGACACCCAAATAGCTAGTTAATTAGAAAATAAATTAACTAGGAAACAGTAGTCTAAAGTCGGTGTTCGTTTCAAAAACCCGTACCGAGTATGTTTCAATCTGCCAAAAGAGCGTTGACGTTTTTTGTAAACGGAAAATTCCCAGTTGCTGAAGGTACTGTGTTTGCGCCCTATCAATGTGGCGCAAATTTTTTGCTGACGCGTTGGGGCTTCCGATGCCATTTGTCTCTTAGTTTATAAGCTTGCACTTTTTCTGGCTAAAGCTAAAAAGCCATATATGCAATATTTCATCCGGCGAAGGTGGAGGGAGTTCGTGGGGTGTTGTTGCTACCCATACCGAACCGACTCCTGAAAATCCCCTACCCAAACAGCAGCAACACCCAGGCTCTTATATATAGCCTTTCAATGGAGTTCCTGCCTACGAACATCCCCCTATGCTGTCATCAGGTGCTTAGGCAGTTCCGGTTTGGTTTCCATTTACCTACTGGCCTTTCAGTGGTATGGGTTGGGCTCTATGTCGAATACTGCCAAGCCAATCGCTTCGACCGGTTTCGAACCAAAAACAACCGCTCTCACAGATGCCAAGGCCTCCGTGACACAATGGATGAAGGCAGTGATGTAAATCGGTTTAAGTTCTGTTTCTTTTATCTCATTGGCAGTCTGTGACAAAGACAACCTTCCTACGGCCACAAACGGTAAACTGGTTGTGAGAACACAATCTACAGCGGTTTTGCACTGCAGTCCAGGCTATGCAGTGGATGATCCAGCACTCAGCAAGATCACTTGTACAAATGGACTTTGGACCGGTACACTGGGCACCTGTCAGCCCAAAGGTTAGGTGCTAGTTGAGTTGTGTGCATTATTTGCATGTGTTAACCAACCGTTAAGGATGCAAGAAATCAGTGTTGGCTGTTCGATTCAAGAACACAGCAGTACAGTACACACCAGCCTCTCCTTCTGAAACTGCAGCTCACGGTTCTCTAGCCGAGTTGAGTTGCAGTGAGGGATTCGAATTTTCTGAATGTCCTTCCAATGCAACTCTGTACTGCCATTCTGGAATCTGGATTGGAAACATTGCCGGACACTGTGTGCCATGTAGGATGACTGTTTTACTAGCTTGACACGTATACTCGAAACTTCTCTAAGTTTTTTACAGCCTAATTTACAGTTAGTACTGTTGTTCGGTGTTGGATTTTCAGAAAATGTTTAGGTGTATGTGTATACACATTGAAAAAACAATGTGTATTGTTGTATTTTTGTGTATGGTAAATGTGTATGTGAATACACAAACAACAGTAAGTATAAGCATACCTGACTTGACTTTTAGACGCAGCCGATTGTGCGGACATGAAGCAAGAGAACGGTTCAGCAGTGAGTGGCGTGTACAACATAACTCTCTACCCCAAGTGTACTGTTGGACCGCCGGACTGTCCTCGTCTAGTTACTGTATACTGTGACATGTACACTTTGGGAGGAGGATGGACTGTGAGTATTTTCTTATAATCATCTCTCCTTTCCTCTTGGTTGTCCTTTCTTCTTTCAATTTATCATTGATTTTGCACAGTTTTTGTTTTCTTAATTATTGCCTCTTCTTTTTTGTTCCTGCTGTTTGTGTTTAATATATGTTATTGTGTTTTTCTCTTCTCCAAATTTCATTTAATTTGTTGCCCTTTTGTATAAAATCATTTATATTTTTTGACTTTACTCCGATTTACTTCTTATCTTTCGTCGGCATTCTTTTTTCTGTTTTCGTTTCCAATTCCATTCAATTGCTTCTAATCTGTAGGTGTTTCAAAAGAGACAAGATGGGTCAGAGAGCTTCAACAGAAATTGGCAGCAGTATTCGGACGGATTCGGCAGTGCCGCCGGAGAGTATTGGATCGGTATTTGTATTGCTTTGCGGCAGAGAAGCAAAACTCGTTAATTAAAAAGTTGCTGACTAACATTAGCATACGTACATGTAATTTGGGTTTAGCAGCTCACAACCATCTATCTACACTCTTCCGATTTTTGAGCCGAAATTTTGCTCTCACCCAACTTTTTTCCAACTTCTCCCGTCGGGCTTAAATCCCGCAGTTTTCCGGTCCCATTCAGTGGGTTGTGGTATGTTACATGAATGCATAAGGTATTATTATGGCACTAAAAATCTGCTTGGGTCATGGGAAAGCATTTACAGTCGTGCTGCAGATTAGGGTCTACGTTGTCTGTCTGTGCCGTTGTAATTATTGAATAGTCAGTCTTGTAGGCAACACAGCCTTGTACTACTTAACCAACAGAAAGAGCTACAAACTTCTGGTGGACTTGAAAGAGAAAGAGCGAGTCTGTCACATAGATGCCACCTTCAGCACATTCAAACTGAACGATCTGACAAAGTTCACCCTAGAACTGGGAGCATTTGAAGGCGGCATAGCAGGTAGTATTCTGAAGTGCCTCTATTCCTTTGAACACTGCTGTTGGATGGAATGATTGTGTTTAGGTGACTCACTCACATACCATAGCGGTAGAGGTTTCACTACGTCCGACAGAGACAATGATGGGCATGCCACTGCAAATTGTGCCAACGATTTCACGGGCGGCTGGTGGTACGGAATATGCGTGAAAAGTCATCCAAACGGTCCCTATGCCAATGGCTGCACCAACACGTTCGCCAAATTGAATTTTTGGCATACTGCCAGAGGCTACAATTATGGCTTTGAGACTATACAGATGAAGCTGAGACCTGCCGACTTTGCGTAGCTAGGCTTCTCTAGAGTTCAGCTGCACTGTGGTTTGTTTGCAGATTGAATGAGCCGACCGCCCACAACTGGTGTGCCGCAGCCAGCACTGTGCCCTGTCCATAGACTGAAGAATTTGCAGATGAAACTGACACAAAATATCTGTTTAATTTGCTCTATTTTATTGCTTCTGGTCTGCTAGACAATAGTGACAAAAACATGTGTACCAGCTAATGCAAAGATGTACATAGGAGACAAATAGTTTTCATTTGCTTGCATTTCTTTTTCTATAGTGTTTGTTGGTTGTCACCATAACATCAGGTCTAAAACAGTAAATATGGCTTGTGACTTTATTGTGCAGCTTGTAGCGTATAGAGTGTAGACTATCCATGAGCCTTGCAGCCCTAAACATACTGGTTTTCCTAATATCTTTCAATACCAGTGCATGGTCACAGGGTTTGTTGCGAATGCCTACTGTATCGTTCTCCAACGTCCATTTTGCAGCTTGTCTAAAAGACAGTCTTCCAGTAGTGACCAATGGTCGGATGGTGATCAGATCATCTTCAACTGCTGTTTTACAGTGCAAACCAGGTTTTGCGGCTAATGATTCAGACCTGATTAAAGTAACGTGTGAAAATGGTGTTTGGATAGGTAACTTGGCAACTTGTCAACCAAAAGGTAAATTCAGTTTGTATCTACTGCTAGCGGTGATGTCTGGCTCGACTCACCGAACTATTGCTGAAGCGCTTCAGAGTGCAAGAAATCGGTGTTGTCACGATACAACGCTGTTGTGCAGTACACGCCAGCAGCAACACTGCCTTCTACCGTCGTCCATGGCTCTTCAGCTGAGTTGAACTGCAGTGAGGGATACGAATTTTCAGAATGTCCAGCCAATAGAACTCTTTACTGTCACTTTGGAACCTGGATTGGCAACATTCCCGGACATTGCGTGAGATGTAAGATGATTGGCTTGTTTCTCATTAAAACAGTTTGGATCATGCAATCTCTATAACTGTTTCCAAAGCTAGTGCGTCGTTTTTGTATACCATATGAATGTTCAGGTACAAAGCAGGTGACTGACTGATTTAGATTTCATTGATTGTGCAGAGATTAAGATGCATTTTGCGAGAAAGTCAGCTTTGGTGCCGAAGAGAGGGGGCAAGCAGGGCCATCTCACGGATCTGGCTGATATTTATATCTATTAAAATAGAGCACAGTCGAAGACCAACGGTGCATGCCCGGCCACCAGCAACCCCCTAGAACCGGAGCTACACCCCCTCAAAGTTGGGTCGGCAGCAATTTTCGGGCTCATTTTAATAGCTCTGACACCCTCCATTCAAACCGTCATTAGCCTTCATTCGTTTCTTAAGCTAGGATCCCGACTCGCATATGGTTTTGTAGCTGGTCCAATGGCCTTTCATTTTCTTGTACTCCCGTTTCCAGATCGTAGCTGGTTACCGAGATATTCGCCGAAAACTGCGAAATTTCCCCAAAATGCCACTCCGTTTTTTTTCGAAAAATCTTTATAACTTTTTGTGCAAAGGCCCTGCCAAGCTAGTGTTTTAACAAAAGTTAGGCATGAGTTGGCCAAACAAAATCAGCGCCCCAAAGTGTGCGGTTAGGGGGGAGGGGGGGGTGTTTTGGCCTCTCAAAGGTGTTCGAAAAAAATTTTTTTCTGCAAAGCTTAGTTGTTAGCATACTGTTATATGCAGTTTTGTGTGCTGAGTTCGAAAATGCATTCAGTTTAGCTAGATTCGCTCTGGATCGGGAGAAATTGGCGTCCAAAGTTGAGACCAACCATTTTTCTTGACTGGCACTACTCGCCAGTATGACCATTAACCGCGGTGCAATGCAGTTTTTCTTATGTAGTTTTTGCTGCTGAATCCGAAAATAACTTTACTTTTGCTCTACGTTGCCTACTTTTGAAGATATCGGCATTTTTATGATTTGGGAAGAAAACGGCTGCACTTGCTATAACATGCTCATTTGAAAGGTGACTCAATTCAGTCGCATCTAGGGTACAGAGCCATAAAAATTTATATCACCTAATGCAGTTTTTGCCGCTGTTTACGAAAATGACATCTGTTTTTCAATCTGACTGCTCCTGAGCTACTTATGTAACTTTTATGCCCTGGTACTCAGACAATAAGTTATCTGTCAAATCTGGACGTAACGTGGTATCTATCTGGTGCAGTTTTTTCCGCTGATTCAGAATATCATCATATTTTTGCGCTACGGCCACTCAGTCGCAAGTTATGGACCTCCAAAGTTTCATTAAGAAACATGCCATGAGAAGCCGTAATCCTGAAATAAATGTTCAGTGTTCATGCATTTCTGAAATGAACCTTTTGTCAGTCAATAGTGCACCCGACCTATTTTGACCCGCTGAGTTCAAAAATGGCGTTTGTTTTAATCTATAGTTACTCCTTTTGGAGATATATGAATATTAATGCAAATTTTGTTTGATCAGTAATATCTCAAAATTGAACAGAGTAGAGAAAAACAAAGGTCATTTTTGAACTCAGCGGGTCAAAATAGGTCGGGTACACTATTGATTTACAAAAGGTTCCCTTCAGAAATGCATGAACACTGAACATTTATTTCAGGATTACGGCTTCTCATGGCATGTTTCTTAATAAAACTTTGGAGGTCCATAACTTGCGACCGAGTGGCCGTAGCGCAAAAATATGATGATATTCTGAATCAGCGGAAAAAACTGCACCAGATAGATACCACGTTACGTCCAGATTTGACAGATAACTTATTGTCTGAGTACCAGGGCATAAAAGTTACATAAGTAGCTCAGGAGCAGTCAGATTGAAAAACAGATGTTAGTTTCGTAATCAGCGGCAAAAACTGCATTAGGTGATATAAATTTTTATGGCTCTGTACCCTAGATGCGACTGAATTGAGTCACCTTTCAAACGAGCATGTTATAGCAAGTGCAGCCGTTTTCTTCCCAAATCATAAAAATGCCGATATCTTCAAAAGCAGGCAACGTAGAGCAAAAATAAAGTTATTTTCGAAATCAGCAGCAAAAACTACATAAGAAAAACTGCATTGCACCGCGGTTAATGGTCATACTGGCGAGTAGTGCCAGTCAAGAAAAAGGGTTGGTCTCAACTTTGGACGCCAATTTCTCCCGATCCAGAGCGAATCTAGCTAAACTGAATGCATTTTCGAACTCAGCACACAAAACTGCATATAACAGTATGCTAACAACTAAGCTTTGCAGGAAAAAAATTTTTTTGAACACCTTTGAGAGGCCAAAACACCCCCCCTCCCCCCCTAACCGCACACTTTGGGGCGCTCATTTTGTTTGGCCAACTCATGCCTAACTTTTGTTAAAACATTAGCTTGGCAGGGCCTTTGCACAAAAAGTTATAAAGATTTTTCGAAAAAAACGGAGTGGCATTTTGGGGAAATTTCGCAGTTTTCGGCGAATATCTCGGTAACCAGCTATGATCTGGAAACGGGAGTACAAGAAAATGAAAGGCCATTGGACCAGCTACAAAACCATATGCGAGTCGGGATCCTAGCTTAAGAAACGAATGAAGGGTGATCGTTTGAATGGAGGGTGTCAGAGCTATTAAAATGAGCCCGAAAATTGCTGCCGACCCAACTTTGAGGGGGTGTAGCTCCGGTTCTAGGGGGTTGCTGGTGGCCGGGCATGCACCGTTGGTCTTCGACTGTGCTCTATTTTAATAGATATAAATATCAGCCAGATCCGTGAGATGGCCCTGCTTGCCCCCTCAAAGCTGACTTTCTCGCAAAATGCATCTTAAACAAGGGAACAGTTCTGCAGTGAGTGGAGTTTACAACATATCTCTGTTCCTCAAATGCACTGCTGGACCTTCTGGTTGTCCGCAGAAAGTTGCAGTCTACTGTGATATGTTTACTCTTGGAGGAGGCTGGACTGTAAGATTTTACTTCTCTTCTCTGTTTTGCTTTGTTTTATTATATTTTCGTTAGTTGTTTTTCTTGGACACTTATCTGTTTTAGATTGTTTGTTAGTGTATATCTTTTTTTTCAGTCTCTCTGTCTTTCAGACCTTCCTTTCTTATTCTTGTCTGTATTTTCTGTTCATTTATTTTCAAGGTCTTTCAAAAGAGACAAGATGGTACAGTTGACTTCGATCGAAAGTGGCAGGAATACGCAGATGGATTCGGCACTCCTGATGTCGAGTATTGGATGGGTATTTTGCATGAACTGTACATCAAAATTTATAGGATAGACTTTTAGGCAACACAGCTTTGTACTACTTTGCCAACCGAAATAACTATAAACTGCTTGTGGATTTGAAAGAGAAAGAGCGAGTCTGTCACATAGATGCCACCTACAGCACATTCAAGCTGAACGACCTGAGCAAATTCACCATGAAACTGGGTTCTTACCAGGGCGGGTTAGCAGGCAAGAGAGGTATATTCTTTAAAAGTAGGAATCACTGTTTGTTTTAGGCGACTCGCTAGCCTACCATCATAATCGTGGATTTACTACATCAGACAGAGACAATGATGGGAAATCGACCGGAAATTGCGCCCACCAATACTTTGCTGGCTGGTGGTACGGCGCCTGCGTTCTTGGCAGTAGCCTAAATGGCATCTATGCTAGTGGCTGCAGCAACACATTCGTCAATTTTTGGAAAGCTGCCAGAGGCTACTATTATGGCTTTCAAACTATACAGATGAAACTGAGACCGATCGACTATGGGTAAACTTATTGCAGAGATAATTTATAATGAAAATGTGTTGTTTGCAGAGCTGACCAGCCAGCAGTTCACAACTGGTGTGATAGACGTAGCACCGTGCCATGCCCATAGACATCTGTTTTTCTAGTCTGCCACCTGATCACAACATTTTGCTTATTGCTTGCTTGTTAATTAATTAGCTAATGAATGATTTGTGTGCAATGCAACTGCGGGCAGGTAGTGTAAAGATGACAGAGAGGAATAGTTTTCAGTTGCAGACAGATCAAAATATACTCTTCAATTTGTCAATATTGCATATGAATGAAGCCTTGTGTCAAATTTTATCCTATTTGGTCAAGATTTTCCGAAATTAGGAAATGGAAATAATGATTACAATGACAACTACCGGAGCTTTCCACCTATAAGACCCCTCCCGTTAGAAGACCCGGGTCTTATAACTGGGTTTCTTTTCCGATTATAATACCCGGGTCTTACGGCAGGTGGTCAGAAAGCATCTATTCAGCAGGGGGCCTTTTCCAGTCATAAGACCCGGGTCTAAGCTCAGAATGATGTGTTTTCGTCTGTATTTTTACAAGATAACTGATGATTACAGAGTTTTTGAACTCAGGTCGTTCAAGAATCGTTCTAAAACCTGCGTAATCTTGGTAGAATAGTTGATTTGATAGGTTTAGATAGCTGCTGTAAGCATATTGGAGCTTCTAAGTTGCCTAAGTTTTCAAAACTTGTTTAAAACTGAGCTATTCAGGCTTAAACGTACAGTCAGTTGTTGCCAAGATCAAAACCAGTGAATTTTGTTGTAACTTTTTGTCCTTTCGGAGTAGGAGTAGCCAACTGCTATAGAGCAGGAAGAGACACAAGATCCGGCAGCCTCCTGAAAAAACAACCCTCCCCTTTTGCTGTCGGTGTGTGCAAGACAGCTAAGGTTTGGTTCCCATTTATCTACTTGCCATTGCTGACTTTCGATGGTCTGGGTTGGGCTTTGTGTCGACTACTTCCCATCGCCTCGACAGGTTTCGAACCCACAACACACCGCTTCCACGGGTGCCGGGGCCGCCGTGACACACGGGATAGCGTAAACAGCCTATGGCCAAGGCGCGACATGCTTTTCATGCACAGCATCGAGTTTTAATTATAAAATATAGATTTTGCACCTACAAGACCCGGGTCTTATAACTGGTGCAAAAATGTTACCCCAAATTTAGGCATTTTCCGGTTATAAGACCCGGTCTTGTAGGTGGAAAACTGCGGTACTAACTTGACATAAACAATAAATCAGCAGGACAGTTCAAGCGGCACTGAACACTGATGGCGGAGCAGGCAGATGCCGTCCATCAGCCTTCACAGCAGGAATGTCATCATAGTAACCGTGACTATGGGAGATTTTCCGAGTGGCCCGCCTTCCGAACCAGTAGCGCGGCCTTCTCTTCTGTCGTTTCTTCTCAGAACCACTCTTCTTCTTCGACAGCGGTCCTCTGGGCGGACGTCTAGCAAATCGACTCTCCGTACAAGCTTCTACAGCAGCACTCAACAAGTATGCAAGGGCCTGGTAGATGGTGATCACAGAGATTCCTGCATACAAACCCATTACGCCGCCTACATTGGAGATTAGGGTCTCCAGAGATATCCTTTGAGCAGTCTCAACTACTCTGATCTTGCCTGAACTGAAGAACAGAGACACCACTGCAGACTGCTGCATCACGCTGAGGTGATGGTGTTGGACTGAAAGGTTGCATCTTCATTAACTTAGTCCTTTCTATATTACACAGTTTATCTACCTGCTGTTGAGTTTATTGGTTGGCGATGTTCGGTGGATTTGTTAACTTCTTCGTATTCTCCATCTAAGTACTTCATCAGTGCATGATGACCGGCAGCTGCATGGGGATTGGGGTACTGAGTTGCAGATGACTGGAAAACAACCTTTCTGGTTACACAACCAGGTTTGCAGGCCTTTTTGCAGTTGACCGTTTCTCTTAAAGCAACACTGTTACTTAGGAACTCAAGCCGCTCACGCTTACTGATCAAGCTGCTGAAGCTGCAATCTGCATGCGTGACCTGCTTCAGGGTCACACAATTTGTGCACCTTTCTGACTGGTCTCACTTGATGACAGCCACATTGTCTCTCTTCAAAGGCAGCCATGCAGTCCTCACGGCAAAGATCCCTCCAGTGGTCACCTAAATGAAATATTCAAATTTGAAGTTTTTGGCTAGACCACCTTGCAGATAGTTTAATTTAGATCCCCGTTCACAGTCCGGCTCTGGGATATACATTGGCATAATGCCAGGTACCATCACTTCAGGCATACTGAGCTTGGCCATTTCTGCAGTCATGGAGACAAAGGTACGACTGCCAGGACTGATGGCCACAGGTGGCATGTAGGAGCTGTATTCAGGTGTGTAGGTCGGAAAGACCAGAAAACCATTCCCGGTGACATCGGGACTGTGGACTGGAGCATAGTCATCGGTTTGTGCAGTTAGCATGATTCGGAGACCATTGTGCACCCCTTTGACAGACTTTCCAGTTGATTGTTTGATCAGCATGCTGGGAAACAGTGTGAAACAGCGGCCGTGGTTCCGTAGGTAAATGGAATGTGTTTCATTGCAGCAGTCAAAGAGTTGGCCGCTGAAGAAACACTCAACAAAAATGTCTTCACAACTTGGACTGATCAGGTCCAACCATCGATCCATGGGTAGCTTGCCACGCTTAGCTGCTTCCTGCAAATGAAAGATTGGGAGTTAGTTTGACAATAACGGGAATCATAATGATGGCAATGCCAGTGACAACAACTTGATGATGATGATGATGATGATGATGATGATGATGATGATGATGATGATGATGATGATGATGATGATGATGATGATGATGATGATGATGATGAAAACAGCAATATCCATAAATCTGTATTTTACTCACCTCTTCATATTCAATTTTCATGTCCGTATACAGCTGTGGCTGGTCCTTGAGCATCAGTTGAAGTGAGTGTTTGTACTCCAGCACAGCATCAACCACATAAGACGCACTAAGCAAACCGATATGGTTTTCTATCAGTTTTTCGTCCGATGCTTTATTCAAATTACACACTACAACGTTTGGAAAATACGGACCGCCTCCAGTTTCGTTGAAAATGAAATGGGTATTCCGTTTCCAGGTGGAACCAGTAACATAATGATGGATATGAACTAGCACTGTGACGATTATCAGAAAGGATGTGATGAGCAGAACAACGATCCAGAGAAGTTTGCAGACAAGAGTTTTCGATCGGAACAGGTCTGGGACACCGTGCCAACTGGTTGATTCTGTCCACTCCCAGAACCAGTCATTTCTGTTTTCATTACCGAAGAAACTACTATGTTTTCGGTTCGACATTATCTTTTTTTCAGCCTTCTGGGGAGTGGAGAGTGTGTAGAGTCGGATAGGTAGTCAGGCAATTAACTAATTTGGGTCTGTTAACTTAATTGCAAGGATCGAAATTCAATAATCTATGATAAATTATGTCATTAGTGAAGTGAGGCTAGGCCAAACTGTCATGTGCGATTGTGAGGCTGCTATGTGCATGCAATAGCATGGTGGAAATGAAGTAAAAAGCACAAGCTAATATTAACATGCTTAGTTGAACAGGAAAATAGTGATGAAGGTGATGAAGTCAATGTACATTAGCTTGTTTTGTAGTTTATAGATAAAAAATTCCGATACTAAACATATCAGTTGTATTCATTAATTTTCTATTTCTTTGTTTATTTATGTATCTATTAAGGTGAAGAAGATCTGGCAAACATCCGGTAAAGATGCAAATGTAATGGCTAAACACTATAAGTTTGCGTTTCAAACAAATTTTACTAATGACATACATGCAGAAAGGCCTATCATTCACATAACCCAGTCTTGCTGTTACATCTAAAGGAAGATTGGCAACCAGAGCAAGCCTTACCGATTTGGTAAATGGCTTTTCCATACACATTTCCTCTAAAGATTTAAACCTGTCTGTACATCACAAAAATGCTCTACTAGAATATACCTTGGTTGGTATCTGCAAACGAGAAAACCCATCTTGAACTCTTGCTTTTTTCTTTCGTCATACCGCTTACAGCCCTGCCTATAACCACAGCCAAATTTTCGAGCTTTCGCCCAGACCAACTGTAAACAGTTATTGACAGATTTTTAGATTAAAAGTTCCTGATTACAATTCTACCTGTACGTAATGCCCGACCTTGAATCTGTCCACCTCGGCAAACTTTGCATAAGAGCTGGGAGAATTTTTAGTCACTTCCTTTGCCCAAGAATAGAACATTCGTGTAATGTTGTTGTAGCCACTCATTGCTAAGTTTTCAGTGAACGTCTCAAATGAAGCTGAAAACACAAGGTACATAGGTAAGTGTTAAGCTAATCCCCCCTATCGTTAAAATGATAAAAAAGTAATATAATAAATATATTACTGATATGATCACTTACCATGTTTAAAGTCACATTTATCAGCCCACTTTTGCGCACTTTGCTCTAAGTCAAAGTCATAATACTAAAGCAAGAACTATTCAAACGACAACTATTCAAAGTACCACAATTTATATTCAACTTACCACTTTTTGCATGTTTGCCGCTGAAGGAACACGATGTTTTTGGCCATTTACTAGTACAAAACCGCGGCTAACACTCGAGCGCAGTTCATTATGCAAATTGAACAGCAATACCCGGTCTCTGTTTGTTAGGTTTGCACTAACAGTTGACATAAATAGCAGGAAAAGAGCAAAGTTTAGAGAATAAATCATTGTGCCAAGCTAGCACAATACTTTGATGTATCAGAATGAAATCAGTGTTTGCAGGACCAGATTAGAGCCAAAATCCGTAGCTCTGAATAGGTAACATCTGCAAGGCGGATTTAATTTAAAATGCAATATAGAAATCAGACAACAGGTTGCTTGCTGATTAAACATCTGTCTGCCTCAGAAAATAACATAGTCCATAAACAATCTAAGACCATGACGACACAATACAAGATTAATGACACACCAAAGATTCATAATTTAAAATCAGTTATAGCAGGTGTTTGATGAGCTCTAGAAGTGGAGCTGGAGGGCTATGCGGGTGACAAGAATGATTTTTCAATTATGAACTCTGACAAGGATGTTAACCCTTTGTAATATACCAATGCCATATGGCGTAGTTGGCCAACTATCGAAGAGCAAAAAAAATAATGGTAAACATCGGAAAGCTGTTTAAGACCTATCGGAAAGCTATTTCAGACCCCTCGGAAACGCGTTTTCAACCAGCCGCAAACTCAAAATTTGTTGTTTTAAATGTTCAGATGACGCTTGCAGTTGAAATGATTCAAAAAATAACTTTCAGTCTATAGTTTACTGCACTAAACCAAGACAATCTGAAAACAGCCTATCGGGAAGCCAGACCAAACATATTGGAAAGCTTGGCTGAACATATTGGAAAACCATACCATGAACCTTTCGGTAAACCGGAAACTTCCGATACATTCAAAACCTGGTCATTTGCAAAACGATAAGATATTATAGGATACGTGACATTTACGTGGCACTGATAGGATAGTATACAATTAGAATGAGAATTGAACATAGACTAGGATGAATATTAGATGATCTGGGGAAAATGAAGAGGAGAAGGTGAGGATGATAGTGAGGTAGAGAGTAAATGAGAATATTAGGTTGATGATGTCAATGAGGTGAATGATAACGAAGATCAGGCTGAGGATAACTAATTTGCCAAACTAGACTAACAGAAAAATTCTCAAATCTCACAGCTAGTTTCAACAATCGTTACATCTCTGTCACAAAATTCAGCCAGATTTCTCAGTCGGTCACACCCTTTTCTTTCACAGCCTTCCAGCTTACGATTTTCTTCAAACTTCATCCAGCACTTTCTACAGCCTGTAACTGTGACAGCAAGAAGAATTTGCTTTGTATGCAAATTCTGCCCAACTTCAGCTCCTCTCTGCCTCCTAAACGTATATCTCTCATAGATCAGGAGCATCACTCCAACAAGTGCGCTCAAAAGCAGCAGCAACAAAGGTCCAAACAGTGACTCAACACTCAATGAACTGGCCTCCAATTTGAATTGTCCCTCACTGCACGACCAGGCAGTTCGGGAATACTTAAGTCTAGTGTACCTCAAAATAATATTCTCAATAGTCTCTCTTCTTTCAGTGATCGTTTTATCGAACAAGCGCGCCTTAGTCCAGTTGTGTCTAAAAATAAAGCCAGAACGAAAAATTGGTAAATCCGGGTCACTCAATTTTCCAACACCAAAACAATTGGCTTCATAAAACGCATCTCTGAGGGTGTTTTCAACTGACAGTCTGGCATACTTTCCAGATGTAATCCGAGCAATAATTGTGCGCCAGTGTAGGTCAACAAATTGAACTGGATTTTCGGCCACAGCCGCTCTTAGCTGTTGGCTGAAAATCGAATTACCATTGAAAATAGTCTGATCTAACTGACCTCTGGGTTCATCTGGTTTCAGTCTAATCAGAGTCAGTTTGCCCGACTTTATGTCATTCAAAATTTCAGCTGCTTTTGTGTATCCCTTCTCCCTGGGTACGTGCAACAGGGCAGCAAAGAGCAGATTTTCAAATAAGTTGAGAAAAATGCACAAGGCTAGGCCGATGGTTGCTTGAAAGATGCACTTTGAGATTGAACTCTTGACTTTCAACTTCTTGCAAATGGCATTGAAGGACAAAGCTAGAATTCTGACCAGAAACAGCAGTTGCCACACAGAAGTGCTGAATGGTTTGAAGAGCAGGAAAGCACTTCCTCTCAAATCAGCCCTGCTAGGTTTAGCGATTTGGAATATGACCTGATTGTCCATAATGGACTGACTAAATTTAAAGTGCTCAGCCAAATCACCAGTTTGCATGTTTAATTGACTAATTAAGTCTATTTTACCATGCTCTACAGCTTCAGCAACGTGTCCCAACCATGTATGATTAGCGTGATGTTCATCTATGTGTTGCATGTCCACAGTGTGATAAGCAATGCTGGACCAGGTCGTGATGGCATTCAGGATGTCTCTCTCCAAACCAGGAAAAGGACATCTAGTGGGTTTTAGATCGTCAGCTGAACATGGATGCTTGAAGTCTGGGTCACGAACTATAGCTATGGCTGTTTCCTCAGGCATGGCGCCGAAACGCTAGACTCGTGTAATAATGTGAGTGCATTTTTGGAATTTGATTCCTGTTTGATGTATGTACATAAGGTGGAAATGCAAATACATTGTAATTGCTAAATGCGTCGGTCTGTCTGTGTGCTGTCTTCATATATTTTTACCCTTCTTTGCTTTCTGTGTGTGAACTATATGGGATGGGACCGGGGATCAGGACTACTGTTGGAAAGTCCAGGGTTAAGAAATAGGTTCAGGTTCAAGTCAAGTCCAACATAGAAAGTTCAGGTTCAAGTCCATATTGTAAAAAACCTGGACAATCTCAAAAACTATAGAAATTTTACAGAGTTTGCAACTTTCCTGAATCCTATAAGCGTGTCCGCTACCAGTGGAAGGCCCAGATCAGACTTTTTATAAGGCCATACTTTCGTTTCTAAGATTTTCAGCTCGAAAAATAGGTGTAAAAACATGAAACCATCAAACTTCTGTGCAATCCAACCGAAAATTTTCCGAATTTTGCCTAAAAATTAATTAAAAATTTGAACCTATTTGAGTAAATCAAATAAAACGGGACAGGTTCAAGTCAGTCTCAAATAAGATGGGCTCAGGTTCAGGACCAATCCAACAGTAATCAGGACACGGGATGGGAGACGACGGGAGGGATGGGATGGCACACGGATCCTGGGGGGACCAGGTCGGGTCGGGTTGGGATGGGAACCAGGACAGGATGGGATCGGAGTCAGACAAGGGACCAGAATGAGACAGGAGGGGACAGGGATGGGATGGAACCCAGGATGGGGATGGGGACTGGGATTGGTAGGAGCAGGTATGTGACAGATGATCGGACAAGAACGTTCATACACATATTTATTCATCGCTCAATTTAGGAAATCATTGTATTTGATGTCAGAGAAAAGCAAATAGCACAGAGGCAGTTTGGTTGGCTAACTGTGAGTAAGCATGGCTGTGCGAGTCGGTGTTTTACCTCTTGGAGCTGATGCCAAAGTTTGTAAATTGAGCTTGAAACCTGTCCTCAATTGCAGCTTCAGAAGAACTCTGTACAGTGAGATAGTATACTTTCTACTGGACTCCTTGCAGCTAGACTACACGCTAGTTGACCTGGACACAATAAACAGTGCTGAAGAAAATGTGACAGAATGGCTGAGTTTTGCCTTTGTCAATCGCAGCCTTGACCTGATTGCAATGCTTGGCTTGAGACTCCAGCAAGAAGAATCTGTATTTGAGATGAGTCAACCGATTCTGAATAATGAGGTGAGTATCCATAGCCATAAAACACTAAGCTTGATAAACTGGTGTATGATGACCACCTTATTTTGAACTACAACAATTGTAATTCAATTAAACAGCGAATTGTAAATATAATTTCAACAGATTCTGAAAAGTAATACAGAAATTTGTTAGAAAACCAATTGCAATTTGCCTTTTAGATCGTAATAATGGTACGAAAACCAGATGCTGCCGATATTACAAGGAGCGCATTTCTCATGTTTCAACCATTTCATATGCTGATTTGGTTGTCATTATCATTAACTTTCCTTTC
Source organism: Sabatieria punctata (assembly GCA_030248155.1). Classification (NCBI taxonomy): domain Eukaryota; kingdom Metazoa; phylum Nematoda; class Chromadorea; order Araeolaimida; family Comesomatidae; genus Sabatieria; species Sabatieria punctata. The sequence goes on from JASANB010003450.1 coordinate 106,374, forward strand.
AAATTTTCTTTGGAGCAAATTTGCGAAGGTCAATTATACGACAGCATCAAAGATTCAGTTTATCTGCATTGGTCTGACATTATGTCTCTTCATCAATCTATATGAAAATTTGCTCTTTGCTTCTTTACTTCATCTACCTACTAAAACAGGATACCAGAGTGTCAGAGAGGTTTTGGAGTCGGTCAAAAACGGTCAGATCAAGCTGCTTAGACATTTTCCCCTCGATCCTGATGCTGAACTCTATGACTATTTGCTCGAGGGTGAAGGGGAGTTTGGAAGAGAACTGAGAGCCGCCACAGAACGACATCCACCAACCTATGTGGACAGTACAGACTTTCTTAAAATTGATTCACTAGTTTCTTCGGGCAACTTTGCTTACATACTTAGATTGTACAGAGTGAATGCAGCCTGGTTTCGCTACAATTGTATGGGCATAGAACTGATCTCAACTCCACAATTACCTATTCTTGCATCCGGATTTCCGCTCCGAAAAGGGGGGCCGTTGGCTGAACAGTTCAACTTGGCCATAACGAAAGGAAGAGAAACTATAGAAAATATAATCGATCGATATCAGCTGCTGAAAGCAGCTGAGACAAAGCTCGACTGCCATGAAATACGACACAAAACTGCAAAGTCTCTGAAAGTTGAGTCATTTACAGGACCGATGTTGCTTCTTCTACTAGCCGGAATTGGAGGAAGTATACTTGTAGTAGTAGAAAATATTAAAAATCGATACTCTACTAGAAAAGTATGTCCTATGAAAAAACGCAAGGTCAATTTGCAAGGCACTGTTGGAGGCTGCGACCTTTGCTGGAGCCAAATTGAACTGTTGAACTTCAAAACCTGCGGAAAGTTGCACTGCTACAAGCTGAAATTGCTAGCTCGTTTTCTGAAAGATTGCAGTGGAATGAATTTGAATGTCACAGATGATGAGAATGAGATTAACCAACTGAATTAACCTAAGCTATGTATGTCGTGATGCTCGTGCAAATAAAGCGAACAGTAATTTGAAACTCTGCGATTACAAAATCGATGAACAGATCTATGTATAACTCTTTCCAACAAACCGCAAAATTCATCAATGGTTCGTTTTTGCCTGATGAATTGTTTTTGATGAATAGTTCTTCACGTTTTACGATTACAATTCTTCAAAAGATGATGAATTGAAGAAATTATTCATCACAGAAATTGAGGAGCAATTAAATAATGATTCTTCAACAAACTTTTATGCCAATTTTCCTTAGTTCAACCGAAAAAGAAACCTGCCACAGACACATAAACTGACTGGGCTCGCCGTGACAGTTAATCAGGAACTGTTCAGAATGGCCGTGTAGTAAAAAGACCTATTTGTCAAGTTGAAGTGCTGGACCATTCCAATGCATTTGATGAACAATAAAATAATTGATTCATCAGAAAATCTTGCAAAAGTCTTCAAAATGATGAATAGTAGTGGACCATTTCATGATGAATAGTATGATGACATGATGGCATACTGATATATCAGTATGGTCTGTTGGTAGGAGATAAGCTATTAAATAAGTGCGGCAGCGCAAGCATAATCTTAACTAAAGTCCTGTTAATGGAGCCGGTTAGAATTGGTATAGTGTCTGACCCAGACATAGTGGACCCTTGCCCAATAAAGCATTTGATACCACTCAAGGGTTGTCCCTTTCCAGGACTAGAAAGAGAAATCTTGAACATTGTGTTAGGAAGAGCAAAAATTGCTTATCAAAATGTAGATATGCGGTGGATAAATAAAAGTATCTCAAATAATCCAGCTATTGCTCCAGTCCTTCAAGCTCTGAAGAGGGGTGATGTTGACCTAATTAGCCAATTAAATTTACATACTCCTGAAATGGCAAACCATTTTGAATTTAGCCAGTCAATTATGGATAGTCAGGTTGGTTGGTTGGTTGGTTGGTTGCAGGGATGTGAGGTGGGAAAAAAACACCGGAAAAAAACTGTTTTTTTTCCGGAAAAAAACCGGTTTTTTTCCTAAGGGTCGGAAAAAAACATAAATCGCGGAAAAAAACTCAAGCTAAAAATAGCTAATTTACGTCATTTTTCGTTTAAAAAATGGACTTTTGCTATGTATAATAGGCCATACTGACTCAAAACTGTTAGAAAAACAACAAAAAAGACCAAATTTGGCATGAAAAAACAAAAATGCAAACTGCTGTAAGAAAATTTGCATATAGCGTTATTTATGGAACCTGTCAGGCACTGTTTCATGCCTGTTTCGTGATTTATATCAATGTAACACGTGTATTTCTGGTCTAACAAGACTGAGGAAGGCGCTAGAAAGCGTTAGGAATCATAAAACCAGCCTAGGATACTCAGAACTTGGGCTGGAGTTTTTTTCCGCGATTTAGGAAAAAAACCGGAAAAAAACCGGAAAAAAACTGGAAAAAAACAGGCCGAGGTTTTTTTCGGAAAAATATACAACCCTGGTTGGTTGGTTGGTTGGTTGGTTGGTTGGTTGGTTGGTTGGTTGGTTGGTTGGTTGGTTGGTTGGTTGGTTGGTTGGTTGGTTGGTTGGTTGGTTGGTTGGTTGGTTGGTTGGTTGGTTGGTTGGTTGGTTGGTTGGTTGGTTGGTTGGTTGGTTGGTTGGTTGGTTGGTTGGTTGGTTGGTTGGTTGGTTGGTTGGTTGGTTGGTTGGTTGGTTGGTTGGTTGGTTGGTTGGTTGGTTGGTTGGTTGGTTGGTTGGTTGGTTGGTTGGTTGGTTGGTTCATAACATCGTTCAAGATCTGTTGTGCTTGTTCTTGCTGAAGTTTCTTTGTAGATAATTTTTGAAGTTCCCAAAATTAGTAAATCCGATTTGAGCCGGAGTATCTTCGTTATCTTCAAAGCATTCGACTGGTCTATTTGGCTACCTCTTTTACTCCTTGCAACATTACTAATCATATTCCGACGCACTTGCAAACACCTTAACTTTTGGGACACTAATTTTACTGGCCTCAAAATCTATCGCCTGACCATTGGTCTTGGGTTTTGTCTGTTCTGCAATCTCTACCAAAACCTGCTCTTTGCAGCTTTGCTGCATGTACCCAAACATGGAGGTTATGCCACTGTGAACCAAGTTCTCAATGCTCTAAAGAGCGGAGAATTGATGTTGGTTCGGCTGAACCCAAATGAACCTAGATCTCTAGCTGATCAAGCAGTCTTCAGTGTAGACAGTGAATTCACTAATCAACTGTACAAGGCATACATGTAACAGGGGGGGGGGTCTGGGGGGGGGGGGTCTCCCCCCCACCCGACTTCGGCCAGCCCCCCCCCGGATGGGGACCCCCCCCCCCCCCCCGAGACGATTTCACCGACCCCCCCTCCGATTTTTCTGGCAAGTAAATTTTCGAGCAAATTTTTGCAAATTTTTACACTTTCACACACAAAAATTGCCAAAATCGCCTGCAAAACAGCACTTTTTAGCTGTATTTCAGCCCAAATTAGCGATTTTTGGCGATTTTTAGGCCAAAAATTGCGATTTTTCTCGATTTTTGAGCGTTTTTTAGTGCCCACCCCCCTCCCCCGAAATTTTGGCTCAGACCCCCCCCGGCCGGCGCCAGACCCCCCCCCCAACCCCCCCTCCCCCCATCGGCGGATGACCTGTTACATGTATGGTACAAGGCTATCGCTAACCAGCCAATAAAATATGTTGACTTTAATTGGCATTTACTGGACTCCTTAATAACGTCTGGAAGATTCACGCGACTTGAAGTTGACAACATTCACCATGAAGGCTTCTACCAAGTAAATTGTTTTGGGATTGGTCGAGTAGCCACTGAGGGTTTGCTGCCCAAATTTCGAACTGCTTTCATGTTCCGGAAGAACTGGACATTGGCTAACCGGTTTCACAATGCTCTGCAAGAACGACAAGCTAGTGTTGAGAATATAGTCTCCAAATATGCCAACTACAAGCGATCCAAATCTAGTTGGTGGTGTCAAAGAAAACATCTGCCTATTGAAGCCAGGTCATTGCATGTTGAGGCGTTGTTGGGTCCTTGTGTACTGATAGTAGCAAGTGCTTTTGGAGGTTTGTTCCTACTGGCCTCAGAAATTCGAGCTGTTAGAATGCAAAGACAAGCTGAGGGTTCCGATCAGCTTGTAACGAAAGATATCATGCTGAGGGTTTTGGCCTCAGGGTGTGAGCTTTGCTGGAGAGGATTAGACAAATGTGAAAAGTTTGCTGGTTGTAATGCTTTGTCTTGTGCTAGAGTGAAAGATTTGGCAGGGATCTTGAGCAATCAAGGTGCTAAAGTAATTGAGACTACTGTGTATATTTGAAGAAAGTTTGATTATCTTCTGTTGAGAATTGTTCAAAAGCTGCATGTATTAAGTATTGCATTTTTAAGCTTGCGACTCTTAGTTGCAGTTGTGTCGCAAATTGGCGACACTTAGTTTGGTAGATGCTAGCCATGAGCCACTTTATCCAAAGTGAAGTTTGTGCTATCCTAAGCTAGACTGAACTGTACATGCACACAAGTAAAAATCTTTGACTGAAACCCAATCAAACATGGCAACAATTTTCTCAGACGCATTTAAACCTAGTATATCAATTAGTTCTGCAACTAAGATTTTTATAGCACATTCTTTTGTTAGTTAGCCTTCCTAGTTTGTAAAGGTATTTGTTAGATAAGCACATTGGCTTTACATGCACTTTACCACACCTCCAATATCGTAAAAAGGTGACAAAACAGCACAACAAAAAAGAACAATTATTTTGCAACAGATTTAAAAGAAGAAACATAATTGCACTGATAATGCAAAGATTCTAGAATTTATGCCTGATTTCCAAGTCTACTTCACTATACCTATGTAACAATTCTCCCAGGCCCTTTAAATATTTGCAGTCAACTCTACCGCAAGTTTCAAAAAGTCCCTCATTTTCTAGCCTGCCCCAGCACGTGTTACATCCACCAATAGTGCCTTTCACAATCAGAGTAATCTCATGCATTTCAATTATCGACGATTTCTTAGTAGGCTTATTTTTCTTGAACTTCTCCACTATTATGCCTACACTTCCCACTATTCCAGCCAGAAGCAGAAGCAATATCGGACCAGTAAGAGACTCAGGTTTTAATGATTTAGCAACTCTGGCCTTTGGACGAAGTCTGTTACACTGATTTCTAACTAGATGAACTTTGGTTTGACTGTACTTTTCAATTATATTTTCTATAGCTTCTCTTCTGTTTGTTATGGCCAAGTTGAAATGTTCGACCATAGCCCAGCCTCTACGGAGTGGGAATCCAGATGCAAAAACGGGCAATTCCGGACTTGAGATCATATCTATTCCGATGCAGTTGTAGCGAAGCCAAGCAGCATTGACTCTATGCATTCGCGTTATGTAAACAAACTTGCCAGTAGAAACCAGACGGTTCACTGTTTCGTATTGTGTGCTATCCACATATGGAGCTGGATTTGTTCTTATGGCATCTCTTAGTAATTCACCAAAGTCTGTTGGACTTTGCAGCAAATAATTGTACAAATCATTCTCCGGATCACCTGGGTTTGGTCTCAGAAGCTTTACTCGTTTGCCTTTGACAGCTTCCAGCACATCTGTGACACTTTGATAACTTGACTTAGTGGGTAAGTGTAAAAGGGAAGCAAAAAGTAGGTTTCCATATAGGTTGAAAAACAGACACAGACCCAATCCAACGCAAATATGCTGAATTTTGAAGGCCCATGGATAGTTCTTAATTAGAAGCTTTTTCCAGACAAAGTTGATGAATAAAATGATGGACAGTAAAAGCCAAATGTATTTGTTGAATGGTTGAAGCATGAGAAATGCAGTCTTTGATAGGTCAGAGGTGACTGACTCTTGCACCATTATTACAACCTACAGAAAAAGTTATTTTGTAGATTGCAGTGCATATATGTAAATATTACTAGCGCTTGAACATGAAGATGAAAATTTTCTCAATAGGGACAGATTTTGTGATAGAAATTGTCATTAAACTATGTCAACAAATTGAAATTTTAATTGTTGCTCTGCTTTGCAAAATTATACAAAAAATTGTTAATAAATCTGATCTTCAGTCCAGTTTGCCACCTACTGTATAAATAACTTTTTGTTCTAAAAGCTTTAGATATTGAAGTCCAAAATCTGGTAGCAAACTACACTGTAAATGATCCATAAAGCAAAATAATAGCCAGAGCAAATATAATTGGACTGCAACAAATTGCGAAATAATTAAATGGAAATTTGGAAAACTGTCAGAAACTTTTAGAAAATGCCAACAGTTTTACAACTCTTTCACTGACATTAAGAAGACACACCTCATTGTTTAAAATTGGTTCACTTAGCTCGTATGCTGGTTCCTGATTGCTCTCTCTTAAACTGAGCATTGAAACCAAATCCAGGCTCAAATTTGCAAAGCCAAATAGCAACCGTTTTGACAAGTTTTGCCCAGTATTATTTTCGTTACCTAGCTCTACAGCCGTATAGTTGAGCTGTAAATGCTCAAGCAATCTGTATAGTATTTCTCCATGGAGATTTCTAAAACCACATTTAGGAGTTGGTCTTAGGAAAGATTTACACAAATTGTCATCAGCTCCAAGAGGTAAAACACCAATCCGCACAAACATAATTTTATGCCTTGCTGTGAACCATTTACAGTGAGTCAGTATATTTTGTACCTCCCAAATATTTACGCTTATCAAACATAAATCAATTTCCTAAAATGCAAAACAAACAGAATACCACTGGGAAGCGAGATAGTAAAAGGACAGTAGGCAATCATTGCTGTAAAACTGAACTGTCGTGCCTGAAAACTGGTCGTGGCCTGCAAACGCCCATAACTCAGGCTCAGGAGTAGGTGGACAATTCCACCCATTCTTGCATTGAAGACCATAACATCCTAATATAACCCTGAAACTTTCAAAGATACCACTCATTCCCTTGTTGCGCAATTACCCACACAATCTAGCCGGCACAGTTGGTGTAGTGGTTTAGGCCACATGGCCACTGTGCGCGACGTCGTGCGCTCATCCGCTCGGCGGGGCAAGTTTCTTGCCGCAAAGAGTTGGTCGTCAGCATAAAGCTCCACCCAGCCCACCGAAAACTGGTTACAGCGAGTAGGTAAAATGGGAACCAACTGGATCTGCCGTTGCACCGAAAGCTGCTCCAAAAAGCATGCCGCGTTGGAGGGAAGATCAACGACGTCAGGAGTCGTCTGAGAAACCAGCAATAAGGCCAATACCGGTTTGGCCACTTGGCCGGGCGGCCGTTGGGAGCTGTCGGCACCATGACGTCACCACGCCAGGCACTCTCTTAGTACCTGGCGCCCAACAGCATGGCTTG